>JAUTDX010000880.1:17500-89837 GCA_030844895.1 Ambrosia x helenae
ATCTAGTCTCCGTTCACGCTTTTTCTTTTTCTTATCAATGAATAGATCTCTTTACTTGTATGACTTAGATGTCTCGTATTTCTCGAAAAAGTGATTAGATTGATGGGATTTGGTATGATACTTATGAGATCGATGATATCGATGAGATTGATATTCAAATATTTCTTCTTAGAGCGTATTGATTTGACCCCATAAGCGGGACCACCACCCAATAGCATGTTGCCACCTAGAGAATCTCCTAATTATTTCAGAGCAACTTTTCAACACCGAGTAACTTAATAACATGAATGACTTAACACACTTAGAGGGTGTTTAGGATTGCATTTTGAATCTGATTTTTAGATTATTGCGTTTTGAAAATGCAGATAATCAGTTTTTAGTGTTTGGGATTGCGTTTTGAAAACGCAGACAGTCAGTTTTTTAAGCTTCCAAAACGCAATAATCTATAAGCAGCTACACCCTTACTTTTTCAAAATGCATAATCTGTTTTGAATAATCTATTCCAATCACCCCCTTAACATGAGTAACTAAACACAATTAACCAATAATAAGACACAATTGACATAATATAATATAAGCTACAAAATTTCACTCCAAATTTAACTATTTATAAAACTATATTGTGTTGTTTATATACGGGTCTTAAAAATGACACATCGATCTATTTACCTATTTAACCCATTACTAAACATGTTATACGTGTCGTTAACATGTAGACCTATTTATGATCGTACAACCGTACTCATATACCATAAACTTAGTTTTTTTTAACGACTAATTTCCTCTCCTTTTTATTATACCATTTTTTTGTCTCTTATGATGCTTGAACTCCCAACCTCCTCTTTATAACCCACACCACAAGGATACCATAAACCTAGTTACATTTAGATTTTTTGTGTTGAGTCATGTGTAAACATATATATTAACATAAATTTCCAGATTTGTTGCTTTTTAAGCTCACCAACCTTTGATCAATTATTTTTTTTTTCCAGGCATAACCCGAATCTACCCATCATAATAAGCAGACGGGTTGAAATTTATCATTATACTTCATAAATTCATTTTTTAGATGAATATCCATATTTTTTTTTTAAAACATAATCGCGAAAAATTACATTAAGATGGCGGGCAACAAGCTGCGCCGCCACCCCTTTCTAGATAGCAAACCCTAGCCTACTAAATGAAGTGAATACCAAACTAATCAAATTAAACACAAACAAAACAACTTTATTCCAATTCCTACAAACTAAAACTTGAAAATACACACTTTTTGTCACTTGCCTTTTACTTAACTATCACTCTGTCACCTTCAGTCCTTCTCTTCCAGATATCCCTTTTGATCCTCTCCCCTCTTCACATCTCTCTCTCTCTCTCTCCATCTCTTTCACTCTCTCTGCACTCTACATGTGCCCTATCCCTCTTTATAATAAACTCTTCATTTCTACACAACCTTCACTCATCTTCATCTTCTTGTTACTTCACTTCATTCAATCATTAACACAAAAAAACCACCATCATGGATAATGTCCAACCACATGATCAAGACTCAGCAAACAAAACAAACAACAACAGCAGTTATTTGTGTAGGCAAAGCAGTACGAGGTGGACACCAACAAGTGATCAAATCAGAATCCTTAAAGAACTTTACTACAACAACGGTATCCGATCACCAACCGCTGATCAGATTCAGCGAATCGCGGCTCGCCTTCGACACTACGGCAAAATTGAAGGCAAAAATGTGTTTTATTGGTTTCAGAACCATAAAGCTCGTGAAAGACAAAAGAAACGGTTAACTCCGGTGCCTCCACCACCACCACCAGCACCTTCTGACCACCACCACCACCACATGCAGATTCAGTCTCACCACCTGCCTTATTTTTATAACCATCAACCACTCAAACTCCATGCTACTCATCACATCTCACCACATGGTATTTGCTTTTATGTATATTATTATTATTGTGAACCCTAATTTCCTTTGGTTTTACTTTAGTTCTTTTGTGTATATTGTATTTTGTAGGGGGTGGTTCTTCTTCTTCTTCTTCACAAGTATTTTTACCTATGGAGTACAACTATGGAGCTCTCAACATGGAAAAGAGTTTCAGGGTAAACATATATTCAATATTCATACAGAGATACATACTCTACAATACATACATGATTTTTTTCTTTTTAATCTTTAGGTGTTTTATAAGTCATGTGTTTATGGTTTTTTGAAAGTGATTTAATTTAAGGATGGTAATGGACTCTAAAAAAATGAGACACTAGATATTTACTTGGTAAACAATTCCTAAAATATGATTTGCTCTTTTGATCAGCTGACTCTATAATAGAGTCTACTCCTTTGACTAGCAGGCTATCAAAAAACTAAAATAAGTTCAAACCACCAAGGGCTTAAGATTTTTAATAAGACGATGTACAGCGGAAAACTTTATTTTCACCCCTCTCTTCAAATAGAGAGATTGAATTGGTTATTCATTTTCATGCCACTCCCTCTTTTTAATCTGGTGTAATCATTTTCACACTAAACAACAAATTTAAAGACAAACGCGCCACAGGGAGCGGTGTTCCGGACATTTTGGGGCAAAAAACCGCCCAAATTGTTTACCACTACGGGTGGTCTAAACAAGTTATGTTTAACAATAATTTCTAGATTTTTCTGGAATAAATAAATCAACAAACAGCACGCTAGAGGATTTAAATTCCTAACCTTTTAGTTGTGAAGTACATTGGTATGTCCCACTTAGAACTCATAAACAACTAGAAATAAAAGAAATACAGGCAAACATGCATACATATATGTATATCTTATTGAAGAATGATTCAAAACATACATGCATGCACGTGTGCATGATTCTAGAAAGCTGCTGAAGTTGTTACTAGTTGTTCCTGATTTTCTGTTGGTTCAAGTTTGAATAAGTTAGCTTAAAGTCGTTGAGTCAGTTCCACTTTATTAGCTAGCCGTTAGTCTTTGATTTCTATATAATGTAGCTCGTTTTTCATTTCATGTACTCACTTCAATATTCAATAATAACAAGCAGCTTTAGTACTTTGATCTGTGTTGTTATTTAAAATCGTTTGAGTGTTCTTTGATTCCATCAGAGTGGTATCAGAGCTTGGTTAGGGCTCTATACAAAGTGTCATTCATTTCTCATTTCGTATTGTTTTCTGCTGATATGGCTGAACAAGTGAATTCCCTTCCAATGGCTCCTACTCCAATCCCTGTCTTTAAAGGGGATGGATATGAGTATTGGAGTATTAGGTTGAAGACAATTCTGAGATCTAGAGATCTGTGGGATCTGGTGGAAAGTGGTGTCAATGAAGCTGATGCTGACCAGAGCAGATTGAAGACTAATCGAAAGAAGGATGCTCATGCTATGGCTATTATTCAGCAAGCTGTGCATGACCATCTGTTCTCTCGAATATCTGCTGCTTCTTCAGCAAAGGAGACATGGGAAATATTGAAGATGGAATTTCAGGGAGATGAGCAAGTGAAATCTGTGAAGCTTCAAGGTCTTAGAAGGGACTTTGAGAACTTGATCATGAAAGAAACTGAGTCTATTGGTGACTATTTCTCCAGAGTCATGGGGATAGTCAGTCAACAGAGGTCTTATGGTGAAATAATTGCAGATCAAACAGTGGTTGAAAAGATTCTCAGGAGTCTTACACCCAAGTTTGATTATGTAGTTCCTTCTATTGAGGTATCTCATGATCTAACCACCCTCACACCAGTTAAGTTGATGGGATCCTTGCAGTCACAGGAGCAAAGGATCAATAGCAGGGTGGCAGATAAGGTGGAAAGGCCAGATGAACAAGCTTTACAAGTGTTTCAGGAAACTAACAGGAGTCCCCAAGGAGGAAAAGGAAAGGGACGTGTCTATTTTAGAGGAAGAGGAAGAGGTAGAAGTGGGTTCCAAAATAGAGGACCTCAATGTTATGGCTGTAACAGGTTTGGACACTTGAAAAGAGATTGTTGGTATAGTGAAGAAGGGCATGCCAATGTTGCTGAGAATGAAGGACAGGAAGATGATGGGGCTGGTGATGAGCCTCACTTGTTTATGATGTTTATTCCTACTAACCAATATGCTCTTATGGCAGATTCCAGCAGTAATACAAAATCAACTAACCTTTGGTTCCTGGATTCTGGTTGTTCTAACCATATGACAGGAAACAAAGGTAGTTTTACTAAGCTTGACACTTCATTCAAGCTTGTTGTTAGGCTGGGAGATAAGAAGGGATTATCAGTTGAAGGTAAAGGAACAATTAAAATTGAGCTGAGCAATGGTGGTTATAGGTTATTGGATGATGTTTATTATGCACCCAGCTTAGAATATAATCTTCTAAGTGTGGGTCAATTAATGAGAAAAGGTTATTCCCTGTTGTTTGATGATGGCAAATGTATTATTAAGAACAGGAATTCAGACACAACCTTGATGACTGTAATGGTGGCAAGTAACAACATGTTTCTGTTGGATGCTTCAAGTTCAGAACCAGTCAGCCCACCAAAGCCTAAAGATGAGGTGTCCAATCTGTGGCATCTAAGGTATGGTCACTATAACTCTAATGCTTTAAGAGTACTGCATGATAAAAGAATGGTCTTAGGAATGCCAAGAATTAGGCCTTTTGGTGAGTGCAATGGTTGCACATTTGGGAAACAAACATTGTCTGCTTTTAATTCAAAGTTATGGAGGGCTAAAAAGAAGCTTGAATTGGTGTATGCTGATGTATGTGGTCCTATGCAAGTGTCCAGTTTGGGTGGTAGTCAGTATTATCTTCTGTTTGTGGATGATTACACTAGAATGTGCTGGGTCTATTTTATAAAACACAAGTCAGAAGTCTTTGGAAAGTTTAAAGTTTTTAAAGCTATGGTTGAGAAAGATGCTGAGTGTCCCATTAAAACTTTCAAAACAGATAGGGGAGGTGAATTCTGTTCTAGTGAGTTTAACAGTTTTTGTGAGTCTCATGGTATTAAAAGAGAACTCACTCCTCCCTACACACCTCAGCATAATGGTGTTGTAGAGAGGAAAAATAGAACTGTTATGGGGTTAACTAGAAGTATGTTGAAACAAAAACAACTTCCTAATTATTTTTGGGCTGAGGGAGTGGCAACTGCTGTGTATATTATTAACATTGCTTTAACAAAGGCAGTTAATAATAGAACACCTTTTCAAGCATGGTATGGCTACAAACCCAAGGTTGATCATCTCAGGGTTTTTGGTAGTCTAGCTTATGCAGTTGAACCATCACAAGGTAGAAGGAAGTTGGATGATAGATGTGAGCCCTCAATTTTCATTGGATATATTAATGAGACTGATGGATACAGGCTATACAATCCTACCACTAAGAAGTTCTTCACAAGAAGAGATGTTCAAGTCAGAGAACAAACTCAATGGGAATGGGGCAAGAAAGAAAGCAGGGAAGTATATGAAGCCAATTTCATTTACCCATTTCCCATTGAAATAGAAGTTGGAGGTCCCAGTACAGAAGCAAATCAGGCTGAACATGGTCATGAAGCAAGTGGAAGCAGCCAGACAAATGATCAATCAAGTGATAGTAGTGGTGGCTCTTCTGGCAGTAGTGGTGGTTCTTCTGGTGACATTGCAGCAAGTGTTAATGTGTCTGATCAGTCCTCTCCCTCTCCTGTTCTCAAGTCTTTGGCTGATGTATACTCAAAAGCCAAAAGAGTAACTGCAAATTATGAAACTAACACTGTGCAGGAAGATGAAGATGATCCTACCATATGTCAGTTTGCTCTTAATGTTGTAGATCCTATTTGTTTTGATGATGCAGTCTTGAAGGAAGAATGGATAGCAGCTATGAAGGATGAAATTCAAGCTATTGAAAGAAACAAAACTTGGGAACTGGTGGATCTGCCTGCAAGCAAAAACCTGGTTGGATTGAAATGGATCTTCAAGACCAAGCTTGGTGCAGATGGTGAAGTTTTGAGACACAAGGCAAGACTGGTTGCTAAGGGTTATTCACAGCAGTATGGTCTAGACTATCAAGAAACATTTGCTCCAGTTGCCAGGTTTGAAACAATTCGAATTATTATTGCTGTTGCTGCACAACTTGGGTGGAAATTGCATCAGTTAGATGTTAAGTCTGCCTTTTTAAATGGTGAGCTGATGGAAGACATCTATGTTGAACAACCTGAAGGTTTTAAAGTTCAAGGAAAGGAAGAAAAGGTGTACAAGCTTAAGAAAGCTCTGTATGGGCTTAAGCAGGCTCCTAGAGCTTGGTACTCAAAGATTGATGGGCATTTCTCTAAGTATGGTTATCACAGAAGTCACAATGAGCCTACTCTTTATATTAAGCATTTTGATGATCATGTTATGTATGTATGTCTCTATGTAGACGACATCATTTGTACCAGCTCATGTCCCAAGTTGATTAAAGAATTCAAAGAAGAGATGAAAAAGGAATTTGAGATGTCTGATTTAGGACTTCTCAATTTCTTTTTGGGGTTGGAGATAAAACAGACTGAAGAGGGGATATTCTTGTCACAAGAAAAATATGCAAGGGGGCTGTTGAAGAAGTTTGGGATGTTGGAGTGTAATCCCTATAACATTCCAATGTGTGTTAATGAAAAATTTCAGGTGGAAGACCAGGCTGATAAGGCTAATGCTGCTGTCTATAGAAGCTTGATTGGAGGTCTAATTTACTTAACACATTCGAGGCCTGACTTGGCTTATGCAGTAGGTATTGTTTCAAGATTTATGCAAGTTCCTTCTAAAGTTCATTGGGGTGCAGCCAAAAGAATCTTGAGGTATGTTGCTGGAACCTTAAGTTTTGGTAATTTGGTATCAAAGAGGCAAGAAAGTGCAGTTGGAAGGCTATACAGACAGTGATTGGGCAAGCTGTGTTGATGATAGAAAGAGTATTTCTGCCCATGTGTTCACTTTGGGCAGTGGTTCTATAACTTGGAGTTCAAAGAAGCAGCATACTGTGGCATTGTCAAGTACAGAAGCTGAGTATGTGTCTGCCACAGCAGCCACTTGTCAGGCAGTTTGGATCAGAAGAGTATTGGAAGAACTTGGGCTTAAACAGGAAAGAGCTACTTCATTGTTTTGTGATAACAGATCAGCTATCTGTTTGAGTAAAAATCCAGTCTTGCATAGTAGGTCCAAGCACATAGAATTGAAGTATCACTTTGTGAGAGAAATGGTGACACAAGAGCAGATTGTGGTGGAATTCTGTAACACTCATGATCAACTTGCTGATATGTTGACAAAGGCATTGGGTAGAGAAAGGTTTATTCTGCTTAGGCATCGATTGGGTGTGATGGAGTTTGAATCAAGGGGAGGTATTGAAGAATGATTCAAAACATACATGCATGCACGTGTGCATGATTCTAGAAAGCTGCTGAAGTTGTTACTAGTTGTTCCTGATTTTCTGTTGGTTCAAGTTTGAATAAGTTAGCTTAAAGTCGTTGAGTCAGTTCCACTTTATTAGCTAGCCGTTAGTCTTTGATTTCTATATAATGTAGCTCGTTTTTCATTTCATGTACTCACTTCAATATTCAATAATAACAAGCAGCTTTAGTACTTTGATCTGTGTTGTTATTTAAAATCGTTTGAGTGTTCTTTGATTCCATCATATCTTCATGATGTTGTCTTTTGATTGAACACATAACAAATATGAATAATGTGTAATGTTATAAAATTTTGTGTGCTTTTCTTTAGGATTGTTCAATATCACATGGAGAGAACATGATTCCTAGAGGAGAAATCCACAACAACTTCCGGTCATGGGCCGGAGTCTACTCGAGTTCTTTCGACGAAATGAAGCCGGAGAATGAGACAGCTGAAGAAGATAGTGATGGTGGAGAGCTCTCAACCCAAATGGAAACACTTCCATTGTTCCCAATCCCCGACGGGTCTGGCAGTGGCAGCCAGATTGATTTCTTTAATATGAACGAGTCGGCATCATCGGAACATAGCAATGGAGGTTTTTATACCGGTGGAAATTGGTATCGCAACGATGGACTGACTTCACTTGAATTAAGCCTAAAGTCGTATGGATATTATGACTAGTTTTATACTTCTAGTATTATTTATACTAATGTTAATGTTAATGTTAGTAAGTGTTTAGTTACTAATTAACCACGTACTTGAGAATTTATGGATGTCATTATTATCTATTAATTGCTATGCTTCTAATTATAGATACCAACCTTTTTCTATGCCATCGATGTCAAAATAAAATTTTGAGTTCTTTTACATATTTTTTTAACGGCGTTGGCAATTCGGTCTCAATGACATGCCTCTTAATAGCACATATATGTCCATGCCTTAGACGGGATTTCAACCGTTGATTATATCGTTAGGTTGACGCTTGAGGACGGTGCCAAACCATTTCAGAAGGAAACCGGCTAACTCTCGTAAAACCCCTTAACTTGCCTATGCATGGAGAACTGATCAATGACAACCCTTGTTAATGGCAACAAGATTTTTGTGCTACAGTAGGATTCGAACTTGTGACTTTAGAGGCACAACTCTTATCTATATCTATACTATCTATATAATGGGTTTTAGATGGGTAAGATAGTAATTTTCATTTAATTTTAAGACACATAAAAACATTGTTTTTGCATTTGGTACAAGTGTTAATGCATAAATAATTTCTCATTTACAATATTGTTCCTCTACATTTTAGCATTTAATAATGTAGTGTAATAAATGACAAACAATAATGTAGTGTTATTACATATAGCATTTATATTTATAATGCAATACTAACTTATAAAAGCTTATAAAAAACTTATTAACTTATACTAAAAATAATACATAAAAATTTGACTAACATATTAGGGTTAAAAATTACAATCAGACAAATGTTATGTTAATCAAAAGCAACGACGTGGTTATTGTGTTAATCAAGAGCAACGTCATGGTTTCTATGATCCGCACATACAACAAAAACTTCTCCTTCACATCTATAGATGTCTCATTAGACGAAACAATCGCCAACATGAGAAATGACATATATACGTTCGGAGCATATTAGGGAATATACCACAAAATCAACCAGTTAGTACCACGAGATGGCAAACTCATACCACACGCCATTCTTTATTTTTTATGGCTTCATTTAGAGTATTTAACTGCTTTTTCTTTTTTACCATAGACTGAAATCTTGTCTTTTGCTTTAAGTTTTCAGTATTCTCCTGCATCACTTTATATTTTCATGCATGCTTTCAATATCAAAGGACCTCCACCAAAATAATTGTCAAACAAGAGTACATGATGACTTTCAGTTTAAAAGTTATTGTATATGTAATACAAGTTTACGGTTAAAAATTACAATCAATAAAAAGCAACGTCATGGTTATTGTGTTAATCAAGAGCAACCTAATGGTTTCTTTGATCAAATGTCATGGTTTCTTTGATCCGCGCATACAACACAAACTTCTCCTTCATATCTATAGGTGTCTCATTAGACGAAACAATCGCCAACATGAGAAATGGCGTATATACGTTCGGAGCATATTCGGGAATATACCATAAAATCGACCAGCTAGTACCATGGGATGACAATCCCATCCCACACGCCATTCTTTATTTTTTATGACTTCATTTAGAATATCTAGCTAGTTTTTTTACTAGATACTGAAATCTTGTCTTCTGCTTCAAGTTTTCAGTATTCTCTTGCTTCACTTTATATTATCATACGTGCTTTTAATATCAAAGGACTTCTCTTACATATATTGTGTTCAGGAGTATTGCTTTTAATCATTATTTTTTACTTATGTTTTTTGTATTTAAAAACTCTATGGTGTCATCTATTGTTTTAAACTGTGGGTTAATTTTACACCGCATGATATTTATTACAAACTTACAGTATTATTCTACTATAACATCTACACTAGTTTCTATTAAAATTGTACGCCCTTCGATCATATATTACATATTATCAGTATGTTTGTATAATATACAACACCAACAACCTGATTGACCAAAAGCAACAGTCAAACACAATGCAACTCCGTCGCAACGCGCGAGCTCCTGCTAGTCTACACCAGCCGGTACTAGTGGACCAAATGACCAACATTTTTTTTTTTTACATATTTTAATTTAGAAGAACTACACACTTTAGTTTACAATTATATCTAGAACTACCATAAGTTAATAAAGAGTCAATATAATTTACTTAATGAAACTAATTGTCATGTAACATTTTAATGTTTTTGAAACCGGATTAGTTGTCTTAATTATCAGTTAACGATATATTAGACAGAGCGAAGTTTATACTTTTCCAAAAACACATCATAAATAATTTGTGTTTAAAATGTCACACATGTAAGTAACATAATCAAATATAACCTGTTAATAACACAGTGTACGTCAACCTCATTAGTGACATTGTATCATTTGGTTACTCATCACTAATGTAAGACTCAAAGAGGTAACACAGATATAGAAATTGTTAAATAGATGTTCATAACCTCCACGGTGTTTTTCAGCTCCTAGTTTCAAGAACATGGAATTGTTCCCACAGTTAGGTGGAGTAGCATGGGGAAATGAAGAGAAGAGCTTTAGGCCATTTGATCTCAAGTTCAAATCCGATCCAAATGGGTTTTACCGCAGTGGGTCATCGGACGGAGGGTTTTTCTCTGAATTGGTAGCTTGATGGACATAGACAGTCATTTATCAGTGCTAATCCACCAGCAGTTTAGGTAGTATTTATTTGTTCGTTAAAAAAAAAAGAAAAAAAAATTGGTTGCATATATAATGGTTAAGATTATTTTTTCTTTTTCATCAATAAAAAGGTTTGTAAGCAAAATATTAATGTGGGGGAGGTACATAAGATTGTAGCTAGGATGGGTCCCACGAGGTTTTGAGGGTTGGAAAACATGTGGTGAATAATAATATCGAATTGTCTTGAAAATTGTTGCGACGGCTGATATAAATGATGAGAAACAAAGAAAATATCTGCGTATCACAATTCACACACAAGAATGTTTACCAATTTATCCGGCCGTTACTTTTACCTGTTGTACGAGTAAAAGAACGTCAAATGGGGTTCCGTATTTTTCAGAGGTGACCAGCCTGTCTTTCGGATGGATAGATATATTAATAAGGGGTTGTGGATTCATACACCCCTACTTTAGGATTCATACACCCTGGCCCACACCATACACCAATAGGAAGCTGTCACATACCCAGAATGTGATGTCATACACCCCAAATATGATGTCACGGGGTGTATGAATCCTAGAACCCATTAATAAATAGATATGTTTTTTTTTTAATGTGTAGTAAAGTTTGGTCATCGAGGTACATCGTGGCAATCCACGTTCATGATTGTAGAAAGAGCTGGTGATTTGGCTTGCAACCAATTTCAAAGGAAACTCACAGTTGGAAGATCGATTCACTGTATTAAAACACCTGCCTCTCGCATGATATTTTGTCACGAATGAAATATCAACTGAAGTGTTTTTTTCCTCGCAAAGGGGTGTCTTGGTGGTAGTAAAAACTAGCCTTCCTCAAACCAATAAAGATTCAAACCTTGGAAGAACGATTAAGAAAAAAAAACATGAAGTGTATTTGATATATTTCGTTTAAACTGTGTTATTTTATTTTATTTAATAATATAATATAATATTTCGTTCAGTCAAGTTATTTTATACATCGGGCGAATAATAACTGTATTTATTCATTAGGTTAAAATTAATAATGCATTTATAAATACTATACGGTATATATAACTAGGTCGTTTTGACCTAATCAGATCCAAATGAACAAGGAAGAGCAAGAGATCAATCTAATCAATCTAGGTGAGTTATATGTACGTAGTCAAATGACTTTTAAACTGGTTGTAAACGTATATCCAGTGGTGAAGGGGTTGAACCCTAGAGTTGTTTTTGAGCGTTCAGGGCTAATAGTGGATTAGTAAAGTATGCTTAAATGGGGGTTCGTATATTTTGTAGAATAGTTATAGAATTATGTGAGTTTTTTTAAAGGAGGTAGCTCAGTGGCAAGCGTGTGTCTCCACCCAAGGGGTCATAACACATGTCAACCTCCGGCACCCAAAGTTTAAATTATTACCAATGGTGCTCTTTATATTTACACTTTGCACGAAGTAGGGATCGAACCGGTGACTTCCACAGGAGAAAAGCCTTAAGGCAAAACCCCCTAACCACCCCATCAAAAAGGGCGTTAGCATTATGTGAATCTAGTTTACATCGTTTGTAATCGTTTGTAGTTGGGATGTGAAAGGGGGTATAAGAATGTGATATGAGTCCATACTTCTTAGGCTAAATGGTATGCTTTCCCTTTCCCCTTCTTCTCCATCCTGTAACTTAATGCCACATTATCTTCCTCTTCCACCTCATCCCTTTTACTCCATCAAGGGGCATGTTCCCCTTCCTTTTTTTTTATTTTTTTTCATTTTATTTACATTTATTTTATTAAACTATATACTTCAGAAAGAGTTTTCATTAATTAAATAAAAAATACACAATTAATAAACAAACAAAAAACAAGGGAATAATGTAAAAAAGAAATGATTAAATGACAATAAAAATTAGGGCCGGCAATTTTGTATACGAACACGATTACCTGATATGAACCTGAACGATCTTACCTGTTAATTTTCGTGTCTTAACAGGTAACATACCTGTTTACCTGCAAGTACCTGTTAATACATGTTCAGAATTTATTTAAAATTAATAATATATTTAAAATGCTTTACCGAACCCTTTAACCCTAAATCCCTTCTCACTCCAAAAAGGGATTAGTATAATGTTCGCAAACAGATATTAACAGGTACGCAAACAGGTATTAACAGGTACGCAGACAGGTATTAACAGGTATGCAAACAGGTATTATTTAGGTCTTTGGTGAACTTTTGGAAATTTTCTTTCACTAAATAGGTTCGTAAACATGTGATTAGTATAATGTTCGCAAACAGGTATTAACATGTACTTTTCGTGTATACCTGTTAAAAAATTAACAGGTACGTGTATCAAAAAAATAGACAGGAAATATTTTCGTGTCGTGTACAGGTAGTCAGGTTTCATGTATCGTGTCTTAACAGGTTCGTGTCTTAACAAGTCAGGTATACACGATTTGGCAGCCTTAATAAAAACAATCCTCAACGACTGAGTCGTCGAAATTGAAATCGGAATCGAGTTATCAAACTGGGACCCAACGTTAACTTGGAATAATTCTTAGGGGTTGTTGTTTCAGCTCTTAATGAGACAGATGTCGGAATCATTCGGACATACTTTATTCAAACTGTTTGTTTCACGAGTAGAAGTCTCAATCAGTCAGACATTTGCCTCTAAATGGATAAGCATTATACTGAGTCTGAATGGTTCATACCTCTTATTGGTTTAGGTCTCTTACTGGTTTAGCACTTACCTATTCAGAAGTTGTTAAAAAGCCCCTTAGCATTTGCCACGACAGAATGTGGTTGAATACATGACATTGTGTCCTTTGGTACACGTGGAGGGCCTCGTTCATAGACTCCTCCTCAGTTACTGGATCTTTGCGATTCATGGCACGTAAGAATAGTTTCTCAAATACCATAGCATGTCGGTTCACTAGCCTCCATTTCGAAATGAGTACGTGTTTGTTCGATCGACTTCATGCCCATTTGTTGAATAAAATATTTAAACAAATCGTTCCACCATGAGTGATCGTGTGAAAAGGTGAAGTGACTGAAAAAATGTAAACGGTTTGTGGGTTTAAATAGGTAAACTAAGGAAAATGTTTTTTTTTCTTAATTGTTTTTTTAAACTTTACGATTTGCAATGTTATAATTATTAAATGGGAACACGTGGCATCTCAGTGAGAAGGGGGGATTCCCCATCGTCACCAAACCCTGATAGAAGGTGGCAGTGTTCCCCGAAGGGGCCGAAGGCCACGTAGACCACCCCCCCCCCCCCTACACCAAAGCCATACCTTATGGCCCTACATGCGCATGAATACAATGAATGTTGTTATGTTTTAATGTGCAAAGGGGATAAGTGGTTGAGCATGCAAAGTAATAGATCCTTGAGTGATTGCACGTGTATGATGAGTGTTGTGTTGTTTGGATGGGGTATTGTAAGTACTGTAAATCCATACATATAAAGAAAGTAGTAGTGGGTGTGATTGCATGTAGATTACATGTTGTGATTCTGTATGCTAGTAGAATGTGGTATTGCGTGATTGTAGTTGTATTGTTTAAATTTTTATAACGCAAGGTCCAGCGGTGAATTTCTACCTAAGTTATGTGGATGAGATCATACAAATTGGTTTTGTATGATTGATTTATGTAAATGAATTTACGTGGATGAGTTGGTGTACGTAGTGATTATATAAATAAGTCTATATAATCTAATTTTTTTACATAATTCATTGCCATGAGAATTAGCATTTTTTGCATTAGTAGGTGATTTCAAAGATGGTAAAGTGTTTTTGGGTGTTGTATAGAAATTTTTATGAATATAGGTAGGTCGTTCGATCAGAAACCTTCAACAAAGAATTTGAAGGTCTCGAAGTCGATCAGCGACCTTCAAAGAAGGTCTCTCATTGAACAAGCGATCTTCATAGGTCGCTGATTGAGTCCAATATCTTCAAAGAAGCTCGCTTAATCATTCGAAGATCTTCAAAGAAGGTAGCTGAATGGAGTAGTGACCTTCCTTGAATGTGTATATTTATGGCAAATGTCCGATGAATGTTGTCGTTCACACAAAAATATTGTCGTTGCAACACATTCATTTCCTAAATTTGCCTTAGACCCTTTTCCATGCAAACTTCCTTTGTATATCCCACTTATTTTCCATTCAAAGTAAAAAATTATACAAGTTAGAAGTGTTACAAATACACGGTTTTGATATTATACGGGTGTATATGAAGAAAAAATTAATAGCATTTCATAAGTTTGAAATGAAAGTCGTGTTGGAGGCTATGGTTTTTTAGTGTCGTTGGATCAGTGTTACGTCTGCATGAAATCACTTGGATCGATGTTATGTGATTTCAAATATATTAATGTTGGAGCATCCAAAGGTTGTAGAAGAATGCATCCAGCTACTTCTTTGCAACCCCCAACTACTTCTTCGATAGTGGTGGTTGGGGTGGTCTTCCAGCATGGCATGTCAAGGGATATTTTTATCAATTTTTGTCATGCTATGGACCCAAGACCCGCACTTTTATCAAGGAGTATACATGATCCTGAAATTTTGGTAATAATGAAAAAATTTTCGGCTGGGTTACTCTTATTTTTGGATCGGTGTTACATCTGCATGAAACTACTCGGATCAATGTTACATCTGCACGATGAGTAACACGTGTAGAATGCATTGTTAGTATGGTAGTTTATAATACGGAGGTGGTGGTATGCTTAGGTGATCAACCTCATTCCCATTTGGCACCTTCAATCTACCGATTTGCGGAAGAAAGGTAATCGACATGGGTGGGGCTGGCACCTACGCTTGGTGAGGAAGTCGACGTGATCATAGGGGCATGCGGCTAGATTTTGTTGACGGAGATCATGGTTGAGGACGCCATTTATTGTTGTTGATAGGATAAATTGCAAGGGCGTCTTGTTTCTTCTGTCATCTTGTGGAGAGCCCGGATTATTCGTTGAGCTTCCTTTTACTTATTTTGGCTTAAGAAATCCAACACCGGATTTCCGGTGTTGGATTTTTTGTCTACCCTTCTACAGCTGCGCTCCGAGAGAGACTGCTGGTTATCATATTTTTTGCATTGCGATTCCAACATCTCATCAACTTCCCCTTATAAAGTTGGAATTGGTGTTCTCGGAAAAAAGCTTCATTGGATCGATGTTAAATCTGCATAGAGAGTTAATGATACTTGAGAGGTGATGTGTCTCTAGGATCAATGTCATGGAGAGTTAATTAATGTAGCATGCATATAAATCGGCCCATACACACACATAGATAATCAAGACAAAAACTAACTTATCTAACCTATATATGTGTATATATATATATATACACAACATATAAAGAACTATTCTTTTTGTCTGGGAGGATGCATGATCCTGCAACTTGGGGTACACAAGGTTGGATCGATGTTACATCTGCATGGTCGGAGGGCGCTAAATACTTAGAAAAGTCGTTGAACTCTCAATATCCCCAGTAGTAGTAGTGTTGGTGGCATGCAGGGAGGATGGGTGGTAGTGGTAAAGTTCCCAATTCTCTTTTATTTCTGCTATCGATAACGGATGCTGGTGTGTTGGCGGGCAAGGTAGATGGGCTTTTCTATTGGATCTTCCGGCATGGCATGACAGCGTGGGGAGGAATCTGGTGTACCGTTCACATGGAAGTCATGCCAAAGAACTCCTTTTTTCGGGGAGGATGCATGATCCTGCAACATCTCGAACGATTGCAGGTGTGATAGTATATGACTTTCCATCAACTTTCCCAGTTAATCCTCCCTGTTCTTTTGGATCGATGTTACAACTGCTACTCACACTCGCGTGTAAGGAAGACTGGACTACATTATTAATAATGGTGTCCAAAACAGCATTCACACCTGCGCTTTCACCTGGATAGACTGCAGGTTTTTTTTCAGTTACTGGTGGCTGTTGGGGTTGGAGTGGGTGTTGTTCTCGGAAAAATCTTAAGTTCAAGTGGTTTAAAACCGTGTCACCTAAATATTCAAGCCGTTCATACAACAAACCATCATCTGCTTTATACAAAGCATGAGTAGATTGGAAATGATTATTGTTACCCTTATAAAGTTGGAGTTGGTGTTCTCGGATAGAGATTGTTTTGTAACTGTCATTTGTATAGTTTGTCAACTCGGTAGATTGTATAGTTTGACTACTTTCATTTGTAATGGATATTACTTTTACAATTAATGAAGTTTGACTACATGGAAAAAATAGTTGGTAAACTTCCCGTGACTCGACCCCTCGTGACCTGATCCGGCACGTCACAAGAAGCCCGGGACGTCATTTTATGTACTTTGTTTTGATTTGCAAAAAAAGTTTTAAAAATCCGGATAAAAGTATTAAACATCACAGTGTTGAAAGTGGCCCAGGGAGCCCTTTTGGGCCTTCTGTATTCGTCCCCCGGGCCGGTCTCTGCGGCCACCGGACCCTCGGACGTGTCGTCCTTGGGTGATATAACTGCCCCGTCAGAAATTCGGGAGTCACCCGACCCCCCGTGACCCGATCCGACACATCACAAAAAGCCCCGGACGTCATTTTATGTACTTTGTTTTGATTTGCAAAAAAAATGTTAAAAAAATCTGGATGAAACTATTAAACATCACAGTGTTGCAAGTGGCCCAGGAAGCCTTTTTAGGCCCTCTGTATCCGTCTCCCGGGCCAGTCTCTACGGTCACCGGACCCTCGGACGTAGATTATGTCATTTGTATATTAATGTCATTATGAATCCAAAAGACAACATTAGCATAAAACGAACACATCGATAAGTAGTACTAAGATAATAATATTGAAATTACGAATCCAAAATACAACATAAGCATAAAACGAACACTTCGATAATACCATTACATAGATAGTTAAAAATAAGAAAATATGATTAGGATAAACTAAACTTGCTTAGAGGGATGACATTGTTGATTCGGCTGACGGAACCCTGTAGGATCATTCACTGAGTCCCAAGACAAATTGCATTGTTACACATCTTCTTGTTATGGTTGGTCTCTCCACAGATGCTATATGTACGAGTTCTCGGATGACGTCATAGTTTACATCCATCTCATTACATATTCTTCTCGAACGCACTCTGCCTCGATGTGTTGTAATCATCGACAGGTCCCCTTGAATTCTCCACTCCACCCGAGGCCATTCAAACTTAAGTCCTAACGTGTATAAATGACCGTTGTACTGCTCCACATATGTGTTCGTGTGGTATCTCCAATCAGTTATATTGTGAGGGTGTTTACCCATCAATTGCAAACGGCAATTGCATGGGAACATGGAAATCTGGACATTTGCCATTTCCCACACGTGCATACCTTTTTTTGTATTCAACGGTGTAGACATTTCTGCCTCGGTCATTTGTCTTAAATCTTGAAAGAACATTGAACCTTCCATTTCTTCCATCAAAGCACATCACCTCATGTTGCATGGCAACTGAGTATAGTTTCTCAAACTTGCTACAAATGCGAGGTGGTAGAGGGGAGTTGAAACAGTTAGAAATCGCAGTGTGCTTAACATACTGCTCAACGTCTCTGCGAAAGGTATAGTTTATCATAGTTGTGATTAGCAGCAGTCGGGCTTCACGCAATACATTGTTCATGGACTCCGAAATGTTATTCGTTAGGTTACCCCAACGACGACGCTCTTTATCATACTTGACCGTCTACTTACTCTTATCAATTTTGTTAAGGTAGTCCCAAGCCTCTTGATTTTGCAGCCTCATTATGTGAACACCCCACCGATACTTTCTTGACTCAGATATGCTACCAATATTCCAACAGGGTTTCCATAGCTGTTTATTCTTAAACCTCCCGCTGAAATTGCTTCTAATGTGACGAAGACAATAACAATGGTACGTGTCTGGTTCCATCCAACCTGGAAGGTTTTCCGTTGCATTAATTATACCGTTGTGTCTATCGGATATAACACACAATGGACCCATGCTATTAATGCAGACATTTTCTTGAAAGTTTTGGTAAAACCAACACCAACTATGTACGGTCTCTTCGTCAACGACAGCATAAGCCACAAGCATGATGTAGTTGTTGGCATTTTTTGTTACAACAATCAACAACTTACCTCGGTAGGGTCCTTTTAGATGCGTCCCGTCAACTGAGATGACAAGCATGCAGTGATGAAAAGCACGGATAAAAGGTCCGAAGGACCAAAACACATACTTAAATGTGGGATAATGCTGATCTCCATGTGGATAATTATAGAAAGAAACAATGGTGCCTGGGTTCCGAGCCTGCAGCCGCATGGTATACGTGGGTAGCTCCTCAAAATTGTTGTCCTATTTACCATAGATAAGTTCTATTGCCTTTCTTCGTGCTCACCACGCTTTAGAATACGTAACATCAACATTCAAATGTTGTTTGACATACGTTTGAATCTGTTTTACCTTAAACTTAATGTCCGCACGAATTTGTGGGAGGATGTGTGCAACAATAACCTTCAATCGTAACCTTTTGTTCCTATTACGTACCACCGTTGAATAGCATGTGTGTTCGGCACCCCACACACACTTTCGAGCACCAGTGAAAGGATTTACAAATTTTGGTCCTCTGGTGTAACATATGACCTGATATAAAGTTTTTTTGCTTTCCCTTATGTACATCTCTCGGCCACGACGAACGTTCCACTGTCTAACTGCACGGTCAACCTCATCTTTGGATTTGAAATACATACCAAGACGGATATCTTTCATATGTGGGTTCCATAAGACAAAGTCATCATCTTCGTAATCTGGAACCATGTAATCAGTTACCTCCACATCATCTTCAGGATCGTTGTATTGATGTGGACGTAACTGGAGAGTTAATCCATCGGTTGGTTTGGTCACCAGGGGGGCGCTGACTGGCTTCGGCCTCGTCGTCTTCAGAGGAACTATCATCTGACACGGGTGCATCGTGTTGATTGTCTTCCGTTGAGTCAGAGTCCCTGCTTCCGGAGTCATCAAAGCCATCGTTCAGGTCGTTACCGACAACATATTCACGCACCGTAATGGTTTCTTCATCCGTCATAGGGGAAGCTACCTCCTCGTCATTTTGGTCGTTATCGGCAGCAACTTGGATTGGTTCCGCGTCATGCTGAGACCCGGAGGGTGCAACAACATTTACGTTGGCCACGTCACGCAACAGGTTAGTAAAACTAACCTGTTGTAACAGAGGAGCATGTTGCAATTGGACGTAGATGTGCGCAACGAAATGGCCACGTGACTCGGCGGCCAGATAATCCATCATTCGAACCCCATCGTCGTTGAAGATGTGGGGTGTTTGAGAGGAACCTTGGAAAGTGTACCCAAGCAGTAGTTGAACAGTAACTGATTCTTTGTTAATGTTAATATGACTGCATACGACTTCAACTAGTTCAAATGACATCTCCGCTCGCATGACAAAGCTAGTTGTTACTAGAGAATCATCAGGTTGAACAACCCCATTAACGTATGAAAAACGACCACCCCGGTATAATCTAACAAGGTATAGAGAGAATAACGCCATTGGTTGAGGCTGGAAGGTTTTTGGGGGAAGCAGGTGTTGTAAGAAAAGGTTGTTTTTAAGAGAGATGGTTAGCTGTGAGCAATTTCGCTTGGGGAGACTACCCCTTAAATAGATGGAAAAATGTGAAATTTTAAATATTTTTAAATACTTTTATTATTTTTATAATGTAGGTTGCTAGTTGGATTAACAACCTTTGAAGATCGCTGATTGAGTCCACAACCTTTGGTGTAACACATATAATCGTGAACACACACACACACACAGACACACATATATATATATATTGTCCGAATGCAACTGTTTTATATATGTGGCTTCCACCACACAATCCTATTACATATATGGGAATATACATCCAAAAATAGTGTTATTTAACCATGAAAACCATTGTTGGAGGTTATATTATTATATATTGTTGGAGGCTATGGTTTCTTAGTGTTGTTGGAACAATGTTACATCTGCATGGTTTTTCAGTGTTATTATACATTTAGTGTTCCTTTTTAGCATTTCTGTTTATGAACGGGTGCTAACCTTGGATCAGAAACGTATACAACAGTGTTAGCACGAAGTCCTTCATAATTATTTGACCGTTCAGAATAGATTTCCTCGGGACCAGATTTTCGGAATGCTTCTCAAATTTTCGGGACCAGATTTTCGGAATGCTTCTCAGATTTTCGGGACCAAATTTCCGGTGTTTGATTTTGGAAATAATGTGTGTTTAATTAACCGTGTTTGTAGTTAATGCAAAATTATGTTTTATTTCTCCTGCCATAATTAGTGTGTGCAAATAGGGTTTTTTCAGTTTGTTCGGGGCGCATTGCATAGTCGGTAACGCGTCCACCCAACATAGACATTTATGCCATGCTAGTATATCGCCTGAGCTCTAAGTACGTTATTAATAAAACTTAACTACAAACATACTAAATTAAACACACGTTATTCATAAAACTTAATTCCATTATGTGCTGAACAATCAGACTGGTTCCGCATCTGAGTCATACTCTTTATGAGCTTGTTGTTTATGCCACAACCGGAATTGGATTTTATTAAGAACCGTCTCATCAAAATCCTCTATCTCATCTTCAATGGGGGGTGGGTTTGGTTGCTCACCAATGTGAGGGAGATAATTACATTGTTCCATGGTAGATGGATGTGGTTACGTAGTTGTAGGACAGTTATGACCCCGTGGTTGTGGAGTTGTCGGACGGTTATGGTTTTGTGTTTTGTGGAGTTGTCGGACGGTATGGGTAGGGTTGTTGCAAATGGGAGTGTTGCAAGGTAGGGTTTCGTTGTTGGTCATTGATGTTTACAGAACGATGAAACTGTTCGTTGATTTCATTCATCATACCCGAAGTGGAAGTCTCTACTACATTCTCTACTACAGGTGCCTCAGCCCAGCATACGAATCCACAACCACGGGGTTTCCTGTTACAGCAATAGAATCGACGATGTGGATTTCTTGAAGTTGATGATATACAGAGTATTGTTAGAGAACCACAATTGCAATAAACCATTTTTTTGGACTCGATCGAGATTAAAATGAAAAGATGGTCTTGTGGTTGTTTTAGGATGACATGCCATCCTATTCCTATCCCATATAAAAAACCAAAACATACAACCATTCACGTGACAAATTCAAACAATATAAAGTTGATTGAAGGTCGCTACTCCATTAAGCGACCTTCTTTGAAGATCTCGGACTCAATCAACGTCCTGTGAAGGTCGCTTATTCAATGAGAGATCTTCTTTGAAGGTCGCTTATCGAAGGAGAGAGCTTGAAATTAAATATTTGAAGGTCGTTGATCGACTTCGAGACCTTAAAATTCTTTGTTGAAATGTCGCTAATCGAATCAGCGACCTACCTATATTCATAAAAATTTCCGTGCCACACCCAAAACCACTATACCATCTTTGTAATCACCTACTAATGCAAAAAGTTCCATGAGAATAAGTGGAGTGATATCAGTGTATGTGTTTAAAGAAGGTAAACTAATCACATGGAACTAAAATATATAGTCGGTGGTTTGGGTAACGTCTTTTGGCTAGGGTTACGGGTAAAGTTAGTTATTAAATATTGAGTGATTTGCCGTTCAAAAAAAAAAAAAAATTTCAGAAATAATACTAAAAAAAAAAGTTTCGGGTGATGAAATGAAATTTGCCGTTCAAAAAAAAAAAAGTTATTAAATATTGAGTGATTAGTTATTTGCATTGTAATAATGTAAGAAATATATATAAAAAATTGTGATAAATTTTCAGAAATAATACTAAAACGACATTGTGGGAATTTTGTCGCAGTTTGTCGTTATAGTGGATTCTACCGTGGTTTTTCGCACAAAACACTTTTGTAGCAAAACGTTCGCTACTGTATATTTCCTACACATTTATGAAAAATACTGAAGAGGAAGAAATAAATAAGAGTTAATTGCAATTTCCGTCCCTGTGGTTTGCCTAAACTAATAGGTTCGGCACGTGTATAACACTTTACGTCCCTCCTGCTAACGATCTTCCATACTATCGTTACATTACCCCCACGTGCACCTCACGTGAGGGGTATTTTGGTCATTTCAACTCGTTTATAACTTTAACCAGGTGTTATCATCTTCCCAAACTTGATTTCTTGCCCAACTTGATATGTAAACCCTAATCCCAGAAAACCCAATATCCAATTCGAGGTCTAGCAGATCAGCAATGTCTAATTCGAGCTCCAATTATCATCGACGGAATAAACGATGGAGTGATGTTCCTCCAATTTGCAGATGTGGGTCTCAAGCATAGGTACGAGTATCATGGACTGAAGCAAACACTAGTCAAAGGTTTCATTGTTGTGTAAATGGATGTGGTTTGTGTCATGGGCATAGGGTCCAGTTAGTGAAGGGAATTCCAAGGTCATCAACGGATTACTCAAAATTTTGAACAAACGACAACAATTAGCAAAAGCAAGAGGTTATGAGGCAAGGAAGCTGAGGATTATGCTTGTTTTTAGTTGGTTGTTCTTTGTGTTGTACTTTGTTGTTAGTTGATTAATGTAGGTGTATGCATTCAACATTGTAATAAACTTGATTTTGAATGAAATGAAAATGATGTTGTTAATTAAACATTGCATACATTTTATTGATAGCAAGTTGTTACATCTTTCACTTCCAGTTGTTACATGTTTTACTTCCAGTGACGATCATCATCAAAGCATGAATTAGACCGACGCTCATCTTCATACGAGTCGTGGTACCAGTCATCATTAGAGTCATTATAATCCTAGGCTTGTTTCAAAACTTCAGGATCATAGTCGTCGTATGGATTAGCTTCTTCGTCGTCCTTTTCTGTCTTTCCTTGTTGATCATGTTGTGGCTATTGTTGATTATGAATCAGTGGATCTGCAAACTGATTCAACTGCACATATTCATCATTAGCAGCATGTTTTGGTTGTTCATCAACTATTGGATCATCTTCATCATCAGGAGCATGTTGTGGCTGTGGATCTTGTGGTTCTTGATCTTGATCATTACCAACATCTTGTTCCTTTGGATCTTGATTATCAGCAGCATGTTCATGTTGAGTGTGTTTGGTTTTTAGTCTTTTGTTTTTTGTGTTTTTTTTATCTATCTTACTAATTGGATTGTGTGGTTATTTGGTGCTTTTTTGTTCTTTATTTATAGTGAATATGGCCGTTATATAAGGCAAAATGACCGTTAGAAAGGACATTGAATTCAGGATCATACTGACCCATTTGCATACTTGACCTATTTGACTTAAATAAGTTAAACCATTCATAAAACAAACCTATGACCATACTGACCCATTTGCTTACTTGACCCATTTGACTTAAATAAGTCAAACCATTCATCAAACAAACCTATTCTTTAGATGACCCATTTGACTGAACATAATGGTCAACAATCCCTGACAAAATGACCAACATACCCTGACCTCATTCAACCTGCACAAAATGACCAAACTACACATACCTTATTCTTTGGATGACCCATACCCATTTGACTGAACATAATGGTCAAACTGCACATATCTTATTTGACCCATACTACACAGACTGCAAAACCATTAACATGGCTATACAAACTGAAGTGACCAAAATATAATGACTGACCATTTACATGATTGACCAAAACTGAAGTGACCCGTACTACACAGACTGCACAAACCATTAACATAATGACCAAAATACCCTGACCCATTAACTACTTGCACAAACCAACACCATTCATGCTGCACAAAATGACCAAAATACCCTGACCCTAACCCATTAACAACCTGCACAAACCAACACCATTCAAGCTGCATAAAATGACCAAAATACCCTGACCCATTAACAACCTGCACAAACCAACACCATTCAAGCTGCACAAAATGGCCAAAGTATCCTGACCCTGACCCATTAACAACCTACACAAACCAACACCATTAATACCCTGACCCATTATCAACCTGCACAAAGTGACCTATTCAAGCTGCACAAAATGACCAATATACCCTGGCCCATTAACAACCTGCACAAACTGACCCATTAACAGTAACTGATTCAACATTAACATTAAGAGTTAATTGCCAATTTAGTCCCTGAGGTTTGTCACAAATTGCCACTTTCATCCAAATCTTTTTTTTCGCATCTGTGTCCCTGTGGTTTACTTTTTTTGCCATTTTCATCCAATCCCCTAACTCCGTTAAAAAAAGTCAGTAAGTTAGGGGTATTTTAGTCATTTTACATATCTATTTCTTTCTTTGCCATTTTGATCCAAAATCCAATTTAGGTTTATTTTATTTTTTTAGTTATAATATTATGTGTATATATATATACACACACACTAACACATATTTATTATATATATATACACACACCCTTATACATACACTAATACACACACCTTCACCTCCTTCTCCAACCACCTTTTTCCCCACCCTCTCCAACCACCTTCACCTTCCCTCAATCTTCTAACACAACCGCCACCCGGCCACCGTCTAACACAACCTTAATCCTCTGACACAACCACCATTGTTTACCACAGCCACCGCAACCAACTAACACAACCACAACCTTCTAACCTCAGATCAGAGCAAACCCTAACCCCCAAATAAGAGCTAACTACTCCAATGTCTCTGAGTCAGAATCGGAATTAATTTCATCAGGTTCGAAAATGGGAGAGGACTAGGAGCAACAACAGCATCTACGACGGTATGGACGGGGTTGTGGTCGTTATACTGGACGACAATGGTTATAGAGGTGGGCCTTGGTGGCAGGAAACGATGGTTTGCCGGTGGCTGAGGCGGGTATTTGGGCGGCAGTAGGTTTGGATGCAGGGTAGATTTTTCTGTCATTGAAGGTTTTTTATTTTTTTTATTATGATATGTAAGGGAAATGGGAATATGTGTGTATTTAAATTAATATTGTTGCTGCTCCTCGTGTCTCCTCGTTTCAGTATGTGTGTATATATATATACACATACATATATATATATATAAAACAAAAAAATAAACTAAACCTAAATTTGGTTTTGGATCAAAATGGCAAAAAAAGAAATAGATATGTAAAATGACCAAAATACTCCTGACTTAACTGACTTTTTTTAACGGAGTTAGGCGATTGGATGAAAATGCCCCTTCATTGACTTTTTTCTTACCCTTGTTCTTTGGATCACCACCTTCATTTGTTGCAGGTTCATTAGCTTCATTGGCTGACTTTCTCCTCTTTTTATTTGGCCTTCCAATCTGTTTATGAAATTTAAGGGCTCTGATAGTAGTTGGGCATGGTGATGGTCTCCATAGGTCCTTACCATTAATGGGCTCAATAGTGTTTATATACACTTTCCTCCATGTATCTAGTCAATACACCTCATCCACCCATCTTTCAGGGATTGCAACAGCGTGTTTGCAAGGCATTGCAGTCAACTCCCATTTTCTGCATGTGCATGTCTTGGCTTGTATGTCAAACACATGTTGGTCTGACCCAGGCATACTCACCTAAAACCAACAAATTTATTAACCATAGCATTCATTATTGACATTGAACAATAAAATATTTATTAACATATGCATACCTCATATTTAGTTGGACTTGCCATAAGAACATTATACTTTGCTGCTTCCTCTTTATTGGCATCAAACACCTTAGTTGCATAAAGTATCAAAGGTCATTCACATCTTTCAATGACATTGTGAACCACCATAATCCTCTTAGTCATATACTGTCTAATATAATCCAAGCATGTGATGATAGGCTTATCCCTTCCAGGAATTAATTGTCTGTTAAAAACCTCACACAAGTTGTTGAGCAGAACATCACATTTGGCTCTACCTGATTAATTAGTTAACTATTAATATATGCAAAACTCTATGCAAATGACATACCACTGTTTATTTAGTTAACTGTTTAATATAACTTAGCATAATAATCTTAGTTAACTGTTAACATAATAATGTTATAAACATACCAGTAAAGTGAGCTCTGGTCCAACTTTCCACTGGAATTTCCTTTAGCCATTGATATAGCTTAACATCTTCCCTTCTAACTTCCTCCATCTTTTTATTAAACAAAGCAACAGTTGTAGCACTAGCACATCTCCACAACATGTTCTTGAATTGACCTCCTCTCCAATTTGTTTTCATATTCTCATGTATGTTTCTCAAGCAGTACCTATGCTCAACCTTAGAGAATGTCTTGGATAATGCAGAAATTAGACCCTAACAAATAACAAACTGATTTTAGGAACTAATAAATAAACAAACAATTATAACATTGAAAGAACAAAATATACAGTTTACCTTTTGCCTGTCACTTATGAAAGTGAAATAGGACCTATCATCAATATCAAGATCATCACCTAGATTTTCTAAGAACCATGATCACGACTTAAATGTTTCAGCTTCCACAAGTGCATATGCCACAGGATATATCCCATTATTTGAATCAACTCCAACTGCAGTCAAGATCTGTCTAGGGTATGGACCATTCATGAAACACCAATCTAACCCAAGCAGGTCCCTCCCAAGCATTCTAAAACCAGCCTTTAAAGCCCCAAAACATATGTAAACTCTCCTAAACTGCCTAGTAGGGGAATTTGGATTGGGTTTAGGTAAAACATCAATTTTCACAGTGGATCCAGGATTAGATCTAAGTAATTCCTCACAGTAGTCTCTAAGCAGATGATACTAATCTTGATAATCACCATTGATCTTCTTGTTTGCAATAGCTCTGGCCCTTGATATTTTCATAAGGGAGATCTGGATCTGATGTTTTTTTTTTGAAGTTAGTCCTGCAACTTGGTCAAGGTTATTGTAGGGTTACCATCAATTATTGGTGCAATCTCTCTTGCCATCCAACCCATTGTGTACAAATTTATTACCCTAGTCTGCAAACACTGGTGCTTTGGATTGTAAGTCTTGACCACCTATAAATTATTCATAGTAGGTCTAGATATGTGCACAACCCAAGGACAATTGGGCTTTGGATACTTTTTCCTTGGGGTAGTTGGCTTTTTAATACTACTTTGACCACTATCACTTGTTGGCTTTTTCCTAGGGGCAGGTTTCTTTTTCTTAGGGGGGCCACCTTGTGTTTTTGAAGATTCCCCACTTGTGAACACTGGATTATGCCCCCTGCACACAACTCTAAACCTAATATACTCATTCTTTACAATATGAAGTTGTCTCCTTGTCTCCACAGCATGTTCTTTAACAATCAGTTTGATCTCCTCCCTATCTTCAAAGAATTCACCAACAGTAAATGGATGGAACATTTTATCTTGACACTTCTTCTGCTTCCTTAGTTCTTTAAGTTTCCTTTTTAAAGATGGTTCATGTTCATCCTCATCCTGTTCATCTTCACTAAGACTATCAAAGTCATCAAGGTCTACATGTAAGTCATCTACATCAATGTCCACATTATGATGCATGTCCAACTCATCTTCTATATCATATACATCAGACCTAAAATGTTTCATATCCACTTCTGGGTCCTCTACCATATTGTCAGGATCAACAATATAATCAGAGTCATCACTGTCATCTTGTTCAGAACCACTTTCATCTTCTTTTTCATCATTGCTTTTATCCTGTTCTTGGTCCTCACCTATTTCAAAATTGTGGATCATCTTCATTGCTTTCATCCTATTCTTGGTCCTCTACCATATTGTCATATTTTGGATCAACTAATTCTTCTTTCTCAAGTTTAACTTTAACCAAAGAGTTGACCAAAGAGTTAACCAAAGTAATACAGTTATTAGCATCAATGTCATCAATTATTGTTTCCCCATTAACCTGGTCAACCTGATCTTTCTCATCTTCTGTTTCCCCATTAAGCTGATCAACCTGATCTTTCTCATCTTCTAACACCCGATCAACAAGTTCATCTTCAAATTCAGAATCAGATTCTAATTCAAGTTGGCCTACAGGATCATTACATTCAACCATTACTGCTTGTTGTTGCTTCTACTTTTCTTCATGCTCAATCATAAAAGTATTAATCTTTGACCACCAATGTTGCACATATACCTCCATGACCTTATACTTTGTAGCCAATGAACAAAACCTTTCAACAGAGGCATTTGTAGCCAATTCCCTAAACCTGTGTCTAAATCCCCATTAGGTAATCTAAAATGATAGTAAAACACCATGTCACAGGGATACCCTACTGTTTTAGTCATCTCAACTAACACATCTGTTCCAAAATCTTCAGTACAATGACAGTCTATTTTGCAAGACTTGCCATTAAGATACTTTCTACTAGGACTATTCATAAACTCACCACCATGAATCAACTTAATTGTAAACAATGTATTATCCTGGGCTACAAATAAATAAAAAACAAAATCAGTTTAACCACTTATAACAAGGTCCAAAGCAGCTAAATTGTAAACAATGGTAATAGAATTAGGGTTTTAATATACTTACAGTAAATTTCGAATGGGTTGTAAACAACGTCTGATTCTCGAATCATCCATAACGATGCCCACATTGCAACGAAATCAGTGTCTGGTTACTGATTGCACACTAGGGTTTAGAGGTGAGGGAGGAACGATTTGGGAGGGAAAATCAAAATAGGGTTTTTTTTTATCAGATAATTATAAACGTTATAAACGAGTTGAAATGACCAAAATACCCCTCATGTGAGGGGCACGTGGGAGTAATGTAACGACAGTATGGACAGCCGTTAGCACGAGGGACGTAATGTGTTCGAAAAACAATCCTCAGGTACTCAGGGTGTTATACGTGTGCTGAACATGTTAGTTTAGGCAAATCACAAGGACAAAATTTGCAATTAACTCAATAAATAATTTACAAATTTCATGGGCATGTAATTTGTGCATTAAATGTTGCTTTTAAAAAGCCAATTTTTATGTATTATCAAAAATAAAGCTTTCAAATATGATATACAATAACATTCATTCTCAATACATGTCATATGGTGTAACGATAAGACGCTTTCTCTCTCCCTCTTAAAGGTTTAGGGTAATGGAATGAACGAGATAATTGAATTAACGAGATAATGGAATAGATAAAAAAATGAAATTGGCTATTATCATTTCATGGTCTTGTTTGGTTACCATGTAAGAGTGGATTGAACCATTACGTTATGTTGTTTGGTAGGCATGATAAGACGAAGGAATGAAATAGATGGTGGTGAGTGGAGGTGGTGGGAGTGGTGGCGGTGATGGGAGGTGGCAGTGGCAGTCTATATATGGTGGGTGGTGGCGGTGGCCAGCGATGGAGGGTTATGGTGGTTGATGGTGGTGGCGAGAGTAGGTGGGGACGGCGATGGCGGTGGTGCCCGCAACAGTGACAGTCGATGGTGGGTGGTAGCGGCGGTGGTGTTGGGGACTACAGGCGGTGGTCGGCAACGGCAGACGGTGGTCGGTGATAGCAGTAGGTGGTGGGAAAAGGTGTTGGCGACGGTGGTCAGCGTTGGTGGCAACAGTGGGTGGCGATGACGACAGTCGTTGGTGGCGGCAGAAGTGGCGGTGTTTAGTGGTAGTCGATGGGTGGCGGCGGTGGTTGGTGGTGGTGGCCGGTGGTTGGTTTTGGTGGTCTGTGATGGTGATGAAGGCTAATACAGTGAATGGAACGAAAAAGAAAAAAGCAAGAGGTCGATGGAATGAATTTAGAGCATTTTAGAGGAAATAAAATGCACAAGGTAATAGATAATTCTACTACTTTGACTAACTAAAATATTTTTTTTTATTTCATCACAATAATTCATTCCAATTTACCTTTCATTCATGCATATCAAATTCTATCTTCGGGTTTAAATACATTACTATCTTAGGTTTAAATTCTAAAATCTAAATGTATGTTAGTTAGCTAAAAATATTATTAACTTACCCTATATTTAGGTAACATTACAAGTCATTATAATGAATGATCTGAAAATTGCCACACATATAAAATAACAAGTTAACATCACCTAACATTCAAAAATAAAGTTTATTGTTATTTTTAATTCATATATATTTCCATTAAATAAGTTTTCATAACTAATCTATCTATAACTTATAATAAAAGAATTGAATATTGATGAGGTGGCATTCAATGGAGGCCTCAACCTTCCTTTGAATGTGCCACGTGGCACGTTAAGGTGAGAGTTTTTAATTTATTTTTTTATTTTGTTTTTATCTATTCCCCTACACTTATCTAACTCTAATCTATTTAAGAATTTAAAAACAAATTTAGATTTTTCTCTCTAATGTTTCCTCCATCATTTTTAAACGTTAATATCTTTTATATACGAGATTTTAAAAAAAAATTACACCAAATTAACGAGCGTTTTATTATCTTTCCAACGAGTACCATAGTGCTATATAAAAAACGGAGAAAAAAACGACTATTTTTTATTGGGTTTCGTTCATACAGGAAAAAAACACAAAGTGTTCAGGTTATTCATTAATCATGTTTTTTTTCTTTTAAACCAGGTTCTTATATACAATGTTGAAATTTAGCCCAATCGTCATGCTATCATTGGAATTTTACTCTTCTAAAGATGGATAGTTATATTTCTTCAAGAGAAGCTACGAGAAAGAATCGCGCAATACTGCAACACATGGTGTCACCTTATAGCAAGGTTATTTTTTTATTTATTTAATTACAAGAGTAATAATTATTACTATTAGTATTAGTATTATTAGAATGGTTATATTTTTCAACCCCGGGACACTCCCGGGATAAAAGCTAGTTATTGTATATGTTTAAACTTATAAAAATAATAATAAAAGTGTATATATTGGAGCAAATATTTTTCCGTGTAAGCTAATCTCTACTACATTATAAAGGAGGAGTAATGGCTAAATGTGTCCATATTGGCTAACTTAAGATGGCATTTGAAAAGCCATATGCTTTAACCTTCAAATGTCATGTAAATCTTCCTCAAATTACCCTTGAATTCATTAAGATGCTTGTACCATAATGCATTAAGATGCTTGTACCAACCATTTTCTATTAACTTTTCCATTAATTATGTAATAACTAGAAGTTTGATTCATGGTTATGGGACGTCTAAAACAAGTAGCGGGCTTTATTATATTTTCTATTAGAAACGAATGTTTTGTTCTTATTTACGTGGGAAATTTTGCGTCAGAGTTGGTACAAAATGTGTATAATGAATATAGGAATACAACATTTTCGTCTTAAAAGAAATAAGGGCCTAGCCTAAGACCACTTAAATTCCCACGACTGTGAATGCAAACTGATGTTATCTTCATCATTATGTTATTTGACAAGTTATTTTTCAGTTATTTTGAGTTTCTAAAATCGAGTTGAGGATTGAATAGGCCATATAACTACCCGCGGCAACGCGCGAGCATTCACACTAGTTTGTTACAAAAAATAGAAAATAAAAATTCTTTGTGCGCTTAAATATTGATGCCACACTAAAGGATGAATGATTTTCATTATATGCCCCTCCCAAACCAACCGTACAAATATCTATGATTTCGAAGCACAACCACCAGAATATTTTAAAGATTGGAAGTTATAGATGGAAAAGCAAAGGCAAAGGGAAAATCTTGAAAACTTTATGAAGATGCAAGTACCTAACATCCTAAAGGAGTAATTACATGGCATCACGTTTAAAACCATATTTGTGTAAGTTTTCACAAGGAATTTTGTCACAAGTTGGTTTGTCTTGCCAAACTGCCATAGTCATATGAACATATTGTTTTATTCTAGCTTTGTGTCTGTTTCTTGCTGTTTTCACCCTCAATTTGTGTACCGGAATAACCATAATAGGTTAATGTTTAAAGAAAATGCAAACTTTCGGTACGTGTGCATTACATCCCTATGATGAAACCATTCTACTATAAGTTTATTTGTACTAACATATTTTTGTCATATTTACTTTTCTATTTTTATAAGATCGTTTCCGATTGTGATATTAAACCTACCGGTCGTAAGCAAGCATTTTGTATTTGGATAAATAGTTCCTCCGAGTCTAGCATTGAATGGTTGCAACATAATGGTGTAGTAAACCTAAACCTTAAGTTGGTGTGAGAATGCTCCATTTTATAGGATTCCATTGTTCAACTCCCTATACCTGATTCTTTCTTAGGTTTGTGTTACATTAGCTTAATGGGCTTTCACATATCGAGCCTTAGTGGCCCAACAAGTTACTAAATGGGTTAAATACATATCATGTTATATAATCTTGTTTGTGTTACATTAGTTTATAGGGCTTGCACATATCAATCCCTTAGTCGCCCAACAAGTTACTAAAGGAGTTAAATACATATCATTCTTAAAATCAAGGGTGAATTGCTGAAATCGTCCTTGTTGTTTTGTGAAAGTTGCCACTTTCGTTCATACTTGTGATTTTTGTCATAACCGTACCATGGTTCCAATTAATTGTCACGATCGTCCTTGGTACTAACGATGTCAACTTAGTCCAGTTAAGTCAGGGGAATAATGGTCAAATCACGTTTTAAAGTTTTTTTGCTAAATTCGTCCCTCCCCAATTTGAACGTTATAAACCCCAAATACAACCATTTACAAGCCCTATTTTCACAATCACTTTGACCTATCATCTGAATCGTTTTTTATGCTCTTAATTAACGATGGTATGGTGTGCATGTGGCTTTACAACTAGGATTCGTACTTCGTGGACGAGTCAAAACCCAGTTAGACGTTTTTGTTGCTGCAACAGTGGATGTGGTTTCGTTGGATGGTTGTGTGAAAAAGACGAACGCCACATACACCTAGAAGACATGATCAGTAATTTGAAGACTGAGAACAGAAGGCTTAAGGTTGTTGTTGTGGTCATCATTTTGTGTCTTTTGATGTATCAGTTTATGTAATGACCAGTAAAAGGTCTTTTCTTTATGTAATAAATTGTTGAATTTTAATGAAAATCAATGTTCTTGCTGTGTATACCATCTTTCTGATTTTGTTTGATGATTTGTTATGCCAATTTAGTGAATGAAGTACAGCTAGACATAAACATAATAAATAGACAAAACATGCATTACATTGATAAACAAAGATGCAAAGTTTACATGCTAGACATAAACATAATAGATAGAGATCATGTTAAAACACACTAAAAGACATACTGAAAAGAGAGAGATAGATTCAAAGTTATGTCACTTCCCGTGACAATCGTCATCTGAACAGTAGTCCGAATATGTGGTATGTACCAGTCGTCCGAATCTGTGTTGTTATAATCATAAGCCTTTTTTAAAACCTCGGGATCATAGTCTCTAGTTGGATCATCTTGCTCTTCGGATGTGTCACCTTGACCATGAAGCAAACCAACTTGTTGTTGATCCTGTTTCTGATCCTCCTTATTTTTAGATTTGTCACCAACAACTTGATCAACCTCTTGTTTCTGAACCTGCACATCCTGTGAATGATCAACCTCCGGTTTCTGATCCTGCACAACATGTAAATCATCAACCTGCACTTCCTCTTTTTGATTCTGCCCAACCTGTGAACCATCATCATGCATGTTCTTATTACCATCCAATATCCATGTTAACCATTCAAAGTGATGTTGTATCTACCCATCTCAAACAATATGACCTATTAATAGACAAATGAGCAATTAAATTATTGTATCTACCCATCTACCCACTAACCCATTAACATCAAGACATCCCAACCCATTAAATGCAAGCATTGAATTCATGCTCACCAATAACATTAGACTCCAGTCAAACATAGTCAAAGGTAATTAATCCACCAATAACATTATAAGTCAAACATAATAAGTCAAACATAGTTAAAGGTAATTAATCCACCAATAACATTATAAGTCAAACATAATAAGTCAAACTTGTTTGACAGTGCTGCCCTTCTTCACAGGTGGTTTTACAGAATTGCCCTTCTTAACAGGTTGTTTTACTAAATTAGCCCTCAAAATAGGTTGTTTTACTGAACTACCCTCTCCAAGAGTTGGTATAATCCCATGACAAACTACCCTCACTCTAAGTGTGTCATTCTTGCATATATACAGTTGCCTTCTAGTTGTTACAGCGTAGTCTTTCACAAGCCTCTTTATCTCATCTCTAATCTCTAAATGTTTGGGTAACATAAAAGGGATTATCATCATGTTGTTGTGTTGGTCGATGTGTCTTCCTAATACACCTAACAGCCCTGTCCTTAGCAGTTGTCTCTTCATCACTAAGACTATCAAAATCATCTAACTCAAAGTCATCTTCACAATCTACAACATTAGTGTTATCTTGTTCATCACCACTAAGATCAAAATCAGCAGTCTTTCTAGTCACAATCTCATTCACGTCAACATCATCATCCAAATGATCCTCATCTATTATTATATCATTATCAACATGATTATCCTCGTTAATGTCTTCATTCACTAAACTTTCACCCTTACTACTATACTCATCATCTGCCTCATTATACTTAAAATCAGGATCTTCACTATCTTCCACATCACTAAAGTCTACATTGGCATCTTGGCTTTCCAGACTACCTACATTGTCCTGAACCCTATCTTCCTCATCGCTAAAGTCTATATTGGCATCTTGGCTTTCCACACTACCTACATTGTCCTGAACTCGTCCCTCACACCCATCCACTTGAGTTAACTCACCAAGATTACCAAGAGTTGGTTGTGACACTTCACTATTTCCATTATTGACTACATTGTGCTCAACATACACCTCAATCACCTTGTTAGCTTAGACATAGCCTGACATTCTATGAACATCACTATCACAGTCCAATGCCCTTAATCCAAAATCCATATCCTCACCAGGTAAACGATAATGAAATCTTATTGTGTCTAGTTCATTATCTTCATAACCAATATGGTTTAGCATATTAAACAAGATTATGTGAGACAGAATGTTAGAATGTACCCTATCAAAGTGAGTAACTGAACCATTGATGTATGTTACTTCTGGAAAATCCAAAAATTCACCCCCATGATGCATCTCTACTGTGAAAACTTCAGGTTCAGCAGCTGAAAACAGAGCAAAAATGAAAAATGAAAACAGGGACGATTATTATTGACAACAAGGATGTGTGTATTCGTAATAACAATCGAAATAATCTTACCATATTCGTATTGAGGATCAAATTCAGCATTTGGGTCTCGAGCTTCCCAGAGGTCGTCCATGATCACAGTGTGTGTAAACATTGAGGATGATAATAGTTAATTAGGGTTTTTTACGAGGAGTTAAAAGGTTTGTGTAAAAGGTAGATTTAAATAAGGTTTAATTGGGGAGGGACGAATTTGGCAAAAAAAAAAGGTTTAAAACATGAGTTGACGATTATACACCTGAGTTAACGACACTTAAATGGACGTCGTTAGTGCTAGGGACGATCGTGACAGTTAATTGGAACCATGGTACGGTTATGACGAAAAATCACAAATATGAACGAAAGTGGCAACTTTCACAAAACCACAGGGACGATTTCAGCAATTCACCCTAAAATCAAAGTCCCAAAAGAGTTAATTGCCAATTTAGTCCCTAAGGTTTGTCAAAAATTGTCACTTCTGTCCAAATAGTTTTTTTCTCATCTGTGTAACTGAGGTTTCCATTTTTGGTCATTTTAATCCATTTAGCTAACTCAGTTAACCAAATCCAGTTATGTCAGAGGTATTTTAGTCAATCAGCATTTATATTTTGTTTTTTTTTTTTTTGCCATTTTCATCCAAAAAGAAAGGAAAAGCTGATAAAAAAAGGGCACAGAAACCATCTCCCAAAGGACTCGAACATGTGACCCTTCGTCTGCATGGCCACGTCCAGACCAACTGGTCTAGGTGTGTGTTTGTTATTTATTTTGGATTAAAGATGTTTTTAAACACAACCTGAAACAACAATAAATCCCCAAATAAACTTATGAACCCTAATCCATACACACTACCAACCAACTGATCTGCAACATATAATCGTTTATAACTGAATGGAATTTATACTAAAACAGTTTACAAATTAAACCAAATTCCCAATCTTATAACTAAGAACCCTAACCCTCGATCCTAAACAAATTAGCGATTTATAGGCTACGACATCAAACAAAATTATAGGGCTTTTATTCTACATAAAATTCCGATCCTAACCATATATAATTTGATACTTACTTGATCGAAATCTAGGTGTAATCGATTGAAATAGGCTCGTGACTCTCGGTTCTTCAATTGGTTAATTAAAGCTTGATTCGAATGTTTTTTATGGGGCTTTTGATACAAAAAGGGCCGACTAAGATGTCTGAAGGTTCAAATGGTTTGAATTCGTGTTTCGGGTTCGTTTTTATAAAGCTCAGATCGTTTATTTTAAAACTTAATAATTGGAGACCCATCTATACATTATTGGCCGTAATTATTGAATCCCATGCTCGATTTGGAGCTGTCATTGGATGTACAAGACTCGATTTTGTAGTGTGTGTGGATTAGGGTTCATAAGTTCATTTGGGGATTTATTGTTGTTTCAGGTTGTGTTTAAAAACATCTTTAATCCAATATAAATAACAAACACACACCCAGACCAGTTGGTATGGACGTGGCCATGCACACGAAGTGTCTCATGTTTGAGTCCTTTGGGAGACGATTTTTGTGCCCTTTTTTAGCAGCTTTTCCTTTCTTTTTGGATGAAAATGGCAAAAAACAAAAATAAATGCTAATTGACTAAAATACCCCTGGTTTAACTGGATTTTGTTAACTGAGTTAGCCAAATGGACTAAAATGACCAAAAATGGAAACCTTAGGAACACAAATGAGAAAAAAAACTATTTGGACTAAAGTAACAATTTTTGACAAACATCAAGAACTAAATTGACAATTAACTCATCCCAAAACATTCCTAAACTTTGAATGTGGTTGTTTTCACCACCTACATTTTTGTGGGGTTCCTTTCCATCCATGCCACCCCTTAAGTTTATGTCTTTTATACTAATAATCTATCAAGTTTGTAAAATGTCACTTTGACTTCCTCATATTCAAAAGTTTCGAATTCACTTCATGTACATTTTTTACTTAATAAACTAGTTTCTTACATTTTTATTTTAATTATTTTATTTACCTGTCGGTATAAATTCGAGTTCGTCTAAGCTTTAACGTAATTTTTATTTGGAATCAAGTCGGGTCAATTATAAAATGTTTTATTTATATGTACGTTATGATTTGGATTACGTACTTACATATATTCTGTTTAGAATCGGTTCAAATATAATACGTTTTCATTCGACGGTATAAATTTGAGTAACTATACATTTTGACATAAATCAGGTTGAAAATGAGTCGGGTTGATTGTAGTCTTTACTTTATTACGCTGTGTACGACGCAACAACATATGTTTACTTTATGTACGTTTTTAATTGATCTACATTTCGATGTAAACTTTGTTTTGAAACAAATCAGGCTAAATATAATGCATTTTCGTTCAATTGTATGTATTCGGATTAGTCTACATTTCAACGTTAATTTAGTTCTGTATAAATCCGAATTCGTCTACACTTTAACGTAATATTTTTTGAAATCGAGTCAGGTCAATTATAAATTGTTTATTTTTCAGTTCCATTACGTTTTGACGTAAACTTTGTTTAGAAATGAATCGGGTCAAATTAATATAATACGGTTCCATTCGACAGTATAAATTTGAGTACCATACATTTTGACATAAATTTAGTTCGGAAACAAGTTAGGTCGGGTCAATTGTAGTCTATACTGTTTCACGCCGCGTACGACGCAACCGCACCCGTTTACTTTATTTACGTTTTGAGTTGGTCTACATTTCAAATTAAATTTTGTTTTGAAATAAGTCGGGCCAAACGTATTACATTTTCATTCAATGGTATGAATTCAGATTCTACGTTTCAACATAAATTTAGTAGGGAAATGAGTTGGGTTAATTATAGTCTATAATTTTTATGTCCCTAGCGTAGATATGAGTTTTGGGTCATGTATGCTCATTGTATAGTTGTTCGAGTAGCATTCTATAGGTTATCGAGGTATTTTAGAAAGTTTCGGGCGTATGAGAGTCTCATACGCGTGGGAAGGAATGCGTATGAAGCCAGGGCTATAAATACCCCCCATGTGTTGAACATTTTGCAACTTTTACCAAACTTAAGAAGGTGCTGCCCATTTTGTGTGTGTTTTTGTGTATGTGCTCTCTATCACTTTCATATGTTTCCTATCTCATAAACATATACCTATAACAACTAATCGGATCGTTGATTCCGCTCTCAATCCGCACGCAATACTAATATCTTGTCCGAATCAATCCTACATTATTCAACATCATTTTGAAACTTAATGGTAAGATGCTTGTTGTCTAATTCAGAAGTGTTATTCTGGTGAAACACTACACACTTAATGCTAGGGTTGCGCACGGGTTGGTTCGGTTTGGGTTTTGGCCATAACTGTAACCAAAACCGACATGTTGGTTAGAATGTTTTCAAAAGCGATCGGGTTTCGGTTATTTCGGTTTCGGGTTTTCAGTTTATATTTTGGGTTCAGTTCGGTTTTGGTTAAATAGTCGGGTTTTTTTAAGGAAGAATTGTGATAAATAAGGAACAGAGACTCATAATACAGCCGGGGTTCATAACTATTGTCGCCTATAAAAGTAACCATTTGAGCAACTATGAAATGCAATCAAAGAAATTATGATAAATAAGGAACTGAGACTGAACCTTCCACCAAAGCTATTTATAACATGAAGAATAATACAAAGTGCAAGTCTAAATTCACCATTTTGTGACCATGAGTAGCAATGTATATAAGGAGATTAGTCACGCAAAAACATGTTACAAAGAAATAGAGAAAAAAACACAACCTCAATCTAATGCACTGACCCTATAATTACAATTTGTGATCTTACATGTAAGCTATGGAGCAGCGACATTTCATAACTAGCAGTCTACAAGAAACATATATATATATATATATATATAATTGACATATTGGTTCGGGTTTTTAGAACCGTCGATTATAATTTCGGTTTGGTCTTTTTGGTTCGGTTATTTCGGTTACGGCCCGGTTAATTCGGTATTCTGCTCACCCCTACTTAATGCTAAACTGATTCGGATGTAATCTCTTAATATAATCAGGGGAAGCTTATGAAGTGTCACACACCAACCGATGGCGGAATATATCGAGGCGCGACTTGTGATAGATTGTTCAAACACATCATGACACTAAATTGTGTCAATATAACTTTAAATAAGTTGATTTCATAACATAATTAAAAGGGGTACATCTTATTCTTAGAAAAGAAAATTACAACAACATAACAACAAAATTAAAATAGTGCGTTTCTAAGTCCATTCCTAATTAAGTTCTTGGATCATCATATCAAGCATTCCCTGCAACATGTATAAAATATCCGTCAACACATAAAGCATTGGTAAGCATACTAGTTTTGGTTTACATACATAGTATAAAGAATGTTTAACTTGAACACTCATGCTATAGTTTGCTATTCTAGATGTGCATACAATCATACAAAAGGCATATTCAAACCATAGATTACCACTAGCATATCCTATCACCGAAGTGAAAGGCCGATTAGATTACTTAACAATGACCCACAAAATAGGCAGCGTGCTACTCCTATAGCGCTATACATGTTAAGGTAGGCTTGCAAAGTTAATGAGTTATGCTAAGACATTCGTATCTAGTAATTGACATATAGCATGGCATAACATATAAGCATAATTGATATTAGAAGATTTATAGAGTGATTTTAGTGTGATTTTTGATCGAATACATGTTGAGTCCCAAATAGTGATAAAACGAAATTAGGGATAAGTATGGTCTCACCTTTAGGTGTATTTGATAAGTTTGCGAATGAGAGTATTGGGAGGATTTGGTAGAGCTTCGATTATCCTATTGGGAATAACGGGGTGTTTAGTTTCGGAGGAAAGAGTTCTAGTGTCAAGAATGTCATGCATCGCTAATGGCGGATGAAGTGCCAAGAATTGCACACGTTTTACACACACACTTTCACCCATTTTTCACTCATAATCAGGCTTTTATCTTCGTTTTATCATGATTTACCTTTCTTTGTTGATAATTGAAAGGTTTGAGGACAGGAAGTGAAAAGATGAGAAAAACGGCAAAAAATGTAAGGAATTGAAGACTTTTTAGAGCTGTTGCAGATGCAGCATGGCCGTGCTACGATCGTGCACCTGTCCCGGGTCAGCAAGTCAACATTTCCAAGTCAGCAGTAGGCAAACAGTCAAGTTTACCGACCAGCACGGGCGTGTTCTCCAAGGTTCCAACAGACCAGAACTGACAAGAAGGTTGCACGAACGGACACGCACGGGCATGTCCGACCAGTAGACGGACAATTTATGCACGAAAGGACTCTGCAACACTACCAGCTGTCGAGCATGGGCATGCCACTTCTTGAAGCATGGCGTGCACCTCATGATTTGCCTATAAATAAAGAGCTCCACTCCTCACTTTGGCATCCCATCCTACCCCTAAAACAACCAATTTCTCCACCTTCTACATGAAGTGTCAGCCATCTTTGGGACTTGTAGGTGTCCTTTGGAGCTTGGGATCACTCCATAAACACGACATTTGAGAGAGAAACAAACCGAAATCGCCCAAAACCACTAGAAATCTCCATACAACCCTCACCATGTTTTGGACACAAAACCAACCTCGTGAGATTGTTGTATCAACCATGCTAGGCTAGATTTCTCTTAGTGTTGCTAGGGTGATGATGGAACTTGGTATGAAATAAATAGTTTATTTATGTTTAGAGTGGTGTTTTGTGTTCTTAACAATTGTTTCTACTTCTTCTTTGTTTGATGATTTAACTAATTAATCACCTAGTATTTAGTCTTGTGGGTGTTTTGATAGAAAGTGGAGGGACTTATAAGTGTAACCGTGGAGTGTAAAAACTCGCGCACTTGTAAGCTAACCTTAACGCCATATGTAGAGACTTGCCCATTTGTGTTTGGAAACAACCACACTTTGTGGCTTAATCCTCAGCTATCAAAATCTCACTTAGGGTCGGTACGGTCTTTAGACTTGGTCGTAGTGATAAGCCGAAACTTGGTTATGCGACTTAACTTCATGGTCTATGTGATAGCTTTGGTGCAACCCAAGAATTGGTGAACCCGTGTTGGGAGAAAACGGTCTTTATTTTCTTCCATTACTATATTGACGTACAATTAGTAATAGGTCAATCACTTTTTGAAAAGTTAATTAATTCTAGTAGGAGGTGAGCGTGAGCGGACGAGCTACGACTCCCCTATGATGTCAAATGGTATCTTGCTCGGCCATGCTCCGGCCGCCGATAACTTATTCATAAAAGAAAATAGTAGTTAAATGTCAATATCGCAACTTTGGGTGGTTAGTTCTCTAGGGTTGGGTGCACATAATCTTGGTCAATCTACCCCTCACTGTTGAGAGGTGAGCTTACCGGACAAGGAAGACCCTCAAAATAACATTAAGAACACAAATCGTTTTTGTAGTTACGCGGTAATGCGCATCTCGAACACACCACTTAAACAAGGGTCTACTATTATTTCATACCAGGCAACATCGTGTCCTTGGATTCGATACTAGGTAATTGCTAATTTCTATACTACTCACGATAGGTACACTTGCCTGTTGTGTGGGGTTTAGAACGTTAAGCAACTATCGTTTTAGAATATAAATTTAAAACTTGAAAGTGTCACACCACTGATTTCGATTAAATTTCCCTTATCATCAAGTTTTTGGCACTCAAGCCGAGAACTGGCCATTTTAAAAAGAAGTTTTAGTCTTTAAAACCCCACGCTATCAGCGGACCAATGTGCAAACCACCAAAAAGGTGATTCGGATGGTCAAGGTTGTTAGGAGGTTAAAACCAAAGCACAAGCCACCAAAGAGGTGGTTCGGATGGTTAAAAGTTAGATAAGAAATATAGATCCGATTTGAAGATTGTGTGTCGTAACTACTAAGCTTATGAATCAAGCAAAATGCCATTGGACATTGGATTACCCCTTTTCGTGTCACGAAATGGGTCACGAGAAAGAAAAATGTAGGGTGATAACCACAAACCTTTGATATATAGTTATTAGGATGAAAAGGAAACAAGTATGTATATTATATTTAGCTAAGTATCAAAGTGAGGTATGGTGCAATCTTCTTTAATGAAAGCACATTGGTCCTTTATGACACTATTTACCTTAACACAAGTCCTTCCAACATAGATTTGTTAGAGAACTTGGTTTGGTTTCATTCACTTGTAAGATTAGTTAGTTCATAAAAGATGGAAAAATGTTTAAGCAGAAACAACCAATCTTGAGACTTCAAAATGGTGATTTACCTTTTATGTATACCTTGGTAAACAATAGGCAAGTCCAAGAAGTTCATCCAAGTGGTTGGAAGAAGAAGGAAATGTAGAAAGTAAGAAAAATGTATTAGAAATGAAGAGAGAATTACCAAAAGTTAGAGTTTTTTTTAGAGGATTTGAGGACTTAGAGAATCCTTGAGAGAATTTAAAGATTTGGAAATGATTTGAGAGTGTTGTAAAAGATTAGAGATGTTAAGATGAGTATTTATAAGTGAGATATTAAGGTTTAGTAGAGTGTTAGTTGGTTGGTGGTGGTTGGACATTAAATGAATGAGTAGTTGGAAGTTAAAAGGTAGGTGAAAAATAGTTAATGAAGGTGGTTAGTATTTGGTAAATGTTTATAAAAAATGTTAATAAATAAAAACCTTTATAAATTATAAATATTGATATTAATAAAGGTATATATATGCATGTATTTTTTAATATAAGTATATATACGTGTAAAAAATAGATAAAACGAAAGTACATAAAAATTCTGACGATTTTATTGACCACTGAATTTTAATTACAACAAATGGAAAAATGTGGATATTACAAGAAGGGCCTGGGGGTGCACCGACCCCCACAGTTTCTTGGCTCAATAGTGTAAATTTCTCCATTTTTGTTTGAAGATTTTGTATATGTAGAGTCGGGGCCCACCAATTTTATTTGCTATTACGTAAATTTGGGTCTCGTGATTTGTAACTCGCACCATCTTAAAGTTCAAGCTTTGCCACTGAATAAAACCATTAAGAGACTATCAGATAGTCTCTAACACATGCATAAGGAAACACGTAAAATAATTAAAAGGAACTGTTTACTATTTGCAGGGTGAACTTAGGGACATGGCAATTGAGAATCAAATTACACAACCAATAATCTGAACAATTATATAATTATAGTGCCAAGTTACGAATTACATCGGAAGAAATTGGTTGATTATTAAAGCGAAAATTCTACTTATGAACATGGTGAAGTAATTAGCACTCAAATTACATTACAAGTTACACCTAGTAAAATTTGATGACTACAAAATAGATTGGAACAGATTTTTAACTTTATGTTCAATAAAAAAACTAAACTAAAAAAAAAAAGAAACTAATTAAAACAGCAAAAGAAATTGTGTGTATTAATAGTTCTACTCAGTTTTATTTTTTTTTTGAACCGCTAAAATCATAACACACCTACCATTTGCAGGATCCAAACCCACAATCAGTTTGTCAGAGAACACACCACTTTACCACCAAGCTATCCCTTGATTGAGGATAGTTCTACTTAGTTATGAGACCGCTTTCTAACGATGAAACATAACAGAACACATTCTTTAGTAGTAAGTTGTTCAACGGCAAATAGTCTTCAGAAGTGGTACGTTATCAACAACAACTCTTCTTAATCAATGATAAGTTACCCATGTTCGGATTTGGAATCACTCCAAATCATATATACTAAACATGTTTAAGGATCAAGTATGGATGAGATTAAAGTCTTTGAGTATGCACATGTTTGTGCAGGGACTCGGATAAAGAACATGGTGGGGAAACAATATATTATACACACAATGACAATATGTTCCACACTTACAAATGAGACATAATAGGCCTATTTATACATAAAGTTTGACGGTAAATTAACTGCAATTATAACCGACACAAACAAATCAAACAGACACATCATTCCTTCCTTTTGGCGCCTTTTCCTTCTCAGTTTGACTTTCTGAAGTCAACAGTTTGACTTCTAAATTTCTTGATTATTATCTTCTAACATTCACGCCCCTAATCAAGAAATTTGATTTTCTTTATTCTGTTCTTTTCCATCCTAGTGCAGTCCTTCTTGTCCATCTTTCTTTCTCTTGTGATTGTCTTGAACCATTGAAAAAACACTCTAACTTTTGATGCATAACCTTGAATCTCCATTGGCTATTAATTTTCCCATGATGGTCAGGATCCTATCTGTTTACTGATCGGATCATAAATAGTAAGGGAAAAGAGGGACAAATCCTCACACTTTTGGATCTCCCTTGGAGAAAGCATCTTCATAATTCGATTTTTTTGTAGTCTCTTTAAATCGAATTTTTTCTTGGGTTTGATCTTCTATGAACTTTAAACCCTTCACAAACATCTTTTTTCTCTGTTCTAAAATGGTTTCCGAACAAATTCTCATTTTTTCTAGTTCACCAGAATTCTGGCCAGAAATATAAATTTTCCGTTTTGACCCTTAAAAACGGTTCTGGCCTTCTAACTCAATGATCCACATGATCAATTGATGTTGATGGTATGTTTTGAATCAATAAACAATTATTTCATAACAGATTTCTTCTCAGATTCGCGTCTGAATATTGATCGCAAAACAGGGCATCCTTTTTGTTGCCTTTTTCTAATGGAGACTGCCTTCGATTGATCGTTTTAAACTTCCTTTTCGTTTATTGGCGATGTGTAATTTAAGATTTAAACTGTAACGTCGGAACTTCACCGGAAAATGATTTCTTCATTTATGTTTAGTATACAGGGATTGGATTATTCTTCTTAATCGAATCACTGATTTTTCTTGGTTCTTCACGTACGATTTCACATGTTTATTTCTTCTTATGATCGAATCACTCGATCTTCTTCATTGCGATACCGACTCACTCGGTTTTCTTCTTCACATATTACCGACTCGCTCAGTTTTCTTTTTCACAGGTCTTTCCAGGATCTTGGGCTCTGATGCCATGTTCGGATTTGGAATCACTCCAAATCATATACACTAAACATGTTTAAGGATCAAGTATGGATGGGATTCAAGTCTTTGAGTATGCACATGTTTGTGCAGGGACTCGGATGAAGAAAAGGGTGGGGGAACACAATATTATACACACAATGATAATATGTTCCACACTTACAAATGAGACATAATAGGCCTATTTATACATACAAGTTTGACGGTTAAGTAACTGCTATTATAATCGACACAACAAATCAAACAGACACATCGTTCCTTCCTTTTGGCGCCTTTTCCTTCTCAGTTTGACTTTCTGTTTGACTTCTAAATTTCTTGATTATTATCTTCAAACAACCCATAAACACGAACGAACTTGCACTAACAATAGTGCCATTTGTTGAAACTTGCATCAACTTTTTTACTTTAACCTTCAATTCTAACTTGTTATCATATCAACACCATGACTCGTCATCGATAGGTACTTGTCATCATCAGTAGCAAGTTACTTTGTCTTACAATGATCTTCAGCTATAACAACTTGCTATTAGTAGGAAGTTGCTTTAACAGTTTTAACCATGCTTTCGACGGTAAGTCGGTAACTAATCTTCAATCACATTTCCACACTCTCTCTCACCACTAAGGGTGAACGAAACCGAACTATTAACTAAAATAGAACCGAAAAACAACAGAATAAAAAAGAAAACCAGTTAACCGAAAACCGTATTACTCGAAAACCAGTTATCGGCTTGTTTACCCTCGGTTAACTAAAATTAACCGAATCAAACCGAACCCTTCATGTTTTCATGTATTTTTGTTTTTCATACTTTCATTTGATGTATATCATGTTTCACTTCACGTATTTATGTTTCCATTTCATGTATTTATACCCACATGTCATGCATTTATAGATCCATGTATTTATACGTTTATTTCATGTATTTTAAAAAAAATGTAGTCCATGATTGGTTTGGTAATTAACCGAAATTAAGCAAACCGATTAATCGAGAACCAAATGGTTAATTACACAGATTAATCATAAATTTAGTTATGGTTTCGGTTAAGACTATTAACCGAACCAAACTGAACTGTGCACACCCCGACAAAAAACCAATACCAAGTCCAAAATTTGTAGGATCCAGATCATCAATTATAACTACCATGAGTGGCACCTACTTGTGTTTGGTAATCATCAATTCCAAAATTATAAATATCCCCTTTGAACGGATGATACCAAACCTTATGCTCGCATCTTCTAATTCTAATCTTACACACACATAGAGAGAGATAGATCAAATGGAAACAATCTTAATGGGCGAATTGTAAGAAACACTAGAGTAATTATCTTGGAGTGGAGTTATTTTTATGCTAATTTGTAAATGTAGTGTAATAAGACCATGTGTAGTGGGGGGCTTTATATTTAAGCCCCCCCCCCCCTTCTGTGATTGGTTCACGTGGCGGCTGAGTCAGCATGAGGCTTTAATTCAAAATGGGGTGTAATGGAGGGGCGTTAAATTTAAGGCACTGGCCCCACTATCTGTTTGTGGTGTTGTGTTTGACTGTTTGTATATTGAAGTTGGGGAAGAGAGAGGTTGAGGATGATGAGGTGTCAAAGGATAATTGGTTGTTTGATCTTGATGCATGGCGTTAAAATTTTAACGCCCCGAGCCCCATTTTGTGTTTAACGCCAATATGTATCAGTGTTTGAGGGCGCCAAATGAAAAATAGCGCTGATTAGCGCTTCCACTACGGAAGCTCTAATAATTATTTATTTCACTTTTATCGAAGTGTGCAATTATTACAATGTAACAAAATGAACCAAGTGTAATAATAATAATTAACCTTAATCGTTCATAGTTATTTTTGTGTTCCTTACGTTTTGCACGTTAAAATCTATTTGTAAAAATTCGATCCTTACATAATATATATGTATATGTAATCAATTTTAAATGTAACCATGAAAATTTTTAATCATATATGTCACTATCTTCAACCAAAAATCATGAACAACTGCTTAAAAAACAATTCTCTAAGCACTTTGATTCTTAGCGGATTAGTTTTAGAAATTTCCAAATCTGTGGTCATGTAGCCTAATTATTTATTGACATATACTCAACCCATTAATTATACATCTTTTTGTAATTATTCCTAGTGGATCATTGGCATCGATACCGTCCAATTTTATATTTTTTGATGTCTCTTTATTTGTTTCTTTGTTTATTCCCTATGAAAAGGAAATTCACATGCACTTTGTAGTTTGTTAACCATCTAAATAATTTCAACCGAAATCAATATCATGAAAGCAAGACTAGACCTTAATGTATGAAAAAACATTTAGAAATTACACAGTTAATTACACACACTAATTGTTTAAGGTTCATAGTCTGAACAAAATAAGAAACATAAAGGATATATATATATCAACAATTGGCCACACAATTTTATTCACCATGATTGTTTTTAAAAATGTGTGTACCATTTAAAACAAGAAAGAAAGAGATTGAATCACATAACTGGAAGTGGAATAACAATTTCAGCACTCCTGCTGGTTTTAATATTTGAGTCTCTATTTTCTTCATTTGCTGATCTTTTGATGAACTCTATGCAATCAGCCACTGCTTCGGTATGATGTGAATCGCTTGCATAATGATGGTATGAACGTTGGTGTCGATGACTGGTGACCGCAGGGGAGGATTTTGACGAGGACCTTGAGGACAACCTAAGTGGAGATTGACTGTCGTAAGTTGAGGTGGATGTTGAGGTGGAGGTATTGGTGGATACCCTGGAGAGAGCTGATATCATTATTAGGCGGAAAACCGCCTCGCGGAAGCGATCTAGCAGTGACATAGGTGATAGTCGGGTGCTCTTACGGTTGGGTCTCATCTTTGTTGGCATGCAAAAATGGCTCTTCATGGCTGTTTTTGTGTGTGTTTTTGTCCTTGTAAATGTGGAGTGATTCTAGCTCTTGAGAATCTTAAAGGACAGCCTATGATTTCACATGGCATAATATATCTTGCTTGAGTTATACACACTCATCTATATAATTAATTAACTAAATTAAGTTTATGATACAATATTCTTAACGTACAAAATCATAAAGGATTTTTATAACTTGCATAATTCTGGTTTCCTTTATATATAACTAACTTATTCTCTAGGAGCGTTTCGGGATACACAAATCCAATATGAAGTGATAAATGTGTATACCATAAAAGAAATATGTTTTTTTTAATAAAAAATTTTTTTGTAAAGAATCAACACTCGATAACTCATAAAACCTATTTTTAATTCTACGTGCACCTCTTGCTCGAGTGAAGTCTCTGTGCCTGAATATGATTAATGAATTAGTTGAACACATTGTTTTTTTTTTTTTTAATTGTACGAAAAAGCCGAAGATGCACACTGAAGGAGAATAAGCTTTGATGTGGGCTTTCAAAGAAATTGCAAATGTTCATAACAAATCCGCCAACAACTTGAATTTCTATTGGAACACGATAGCACATCCACACAAAAAGTTTTGTGAAACTTGGAAAAACGAGTATTTCAAGTATAAGCAATTTTTTCATTTAGTGAAAAACGATCAAATTGGCACAAACATGTGCCATTTATTTCAAAGAGGAATGAGAAGTCGTAACCGAAATATTCCACATCAATTCTGACCTCGGTGACAATAATACTGTTTTTGAGATTTGAAATTTCAATATCAATCTCGATGATTCTTTAACCCTGCATGAGTACGTAGGGTTGCCTAGTCCAATTGGGCAAAAGAAGGTGAAGGAGGTAAGGGCGAGGGAAATCCAAACCGAGTGAGATACTGGACCTGGTAACAATAGACGACATAAAGTTACGGATGCATCAATACATGTACAAGCGAGAGGAAACCATGGACGGGTTCAAGGGCCAAATGTCTCAATATCTTAAGAATAAAGACCTCCAATACTATTAATGGATCGATGGACTATGGACACGATAACACTAGTAACTGACTACCTGTTGCTAAAGACGAATCAAAAACGCCATGCCTTGGATTAATTTTTACTTAGGTTTATGTTTGTGTTTTTATTTTTACGTTACGTATGTGTTTTTATTTTTATTTTTAGGTTATTTATTTATTTTTAAATGCTGTATGTTTTCCTTGAATGTAAGGCTATGGGGTGTGGTTCCCCATCCCCCCTTGTCCACATTAGCGCCACATCATTTTCTCCTTTCCCTTTCCCTTTAAGGGAAATGGTTCCCCCTTCCCCTTTATTATTATTATTATTATTATTATTATTATTTTACTATTTTCCTCTTTTATCACCAACGGCCATCATCATCATCAACAATCATCTTCATCAATGGTCACTTTTTGCTCGTGGAGGAGGGGGAGCTCGTTGGCACCGAAATGGGGTGGGGGGGTTGTTTCCGACGGGGAAGTGCCATCGTGGCACCCACCGATCCCCTCTCCGTCCTCCTATAAAAGAAAGAAATAAATTGAATAAGTAAAAGGTAGGTGATGATGAGGTATCATGATGAAATGGGGATTTGTAATGACAACTTGAACCAATGGAGGAGAACAATGTTTTTAAAAGTTGATTTGAAATCTAATGTAAATGTTGAACTACCGGTTTGTAAACAAGAACGACCCAACCCACTGTGGGTGTGAAAATTCATGACAAATTTTCTCTATGACTTCTTGTAATTAGTTGTTTGATAAGAAGTTACCTGTCTTGTAGTTTTTTTGATATAGCATCACCTAATAAATAATAAACAAAAGCTATACACAGTGCATACATGTTCGAGCACATGGTTACAACTCATTAGCGATGAATTGGAGTTAGACGAGTTCAAACACAGGTTTTTTTTTTCTTTTTTCATATCCTTGGACCTTGATAATCAATCATATAGTCCGAATAAGAAAAAATGTATTTGAGTAACTTTGTAGTTTGTACCATGTTGCCGAAGGCATCAGCAGCACTTAATGCGTATAAGATTAACTGATTATTTACCGAACAAATTGCCACTATCAAACATAAATAGAATAAAATGTCATCAAAGTTGTAGAATAGATTGAGTCACTTATAATTTACTTAAAATTAGATGGCTAGAAACTCGAAGTGAGCCAACCTTACTTATTATTCAAATACATATTATTAATGCTTTTTAATGTTTCCAACAAGCGAGCTCGTGTGTGCAATACTCTATATATAACTGACCAAGACCATGCCAGCTGAGATGGGCAAAGGGCGTGAAGAGGGCTAAATACAACCCCTAGGGTCGTGAGTGAAAAGAAAATGGGTGCAAGTGTGAGTCTCACTGCAGGCGTTAGGAAAGTTTGAGGTTTGTTGGGCCATATTTCAACCAATAACACTACGCCACTTCATTTTTTTTTCTTTTATTAAATTTCAATGTGAAACCAAAACACACAAATGAAATGGAAAAAAGTTAGTGAGAGCCCTGTGCCTACGTGATAGTGACATGACAATTTTTTTTTTCACTTTTTTAGTGAAAACAAATGAAACCATTACGCGTACTCTTATTAGATTATGGGTTTTTAGTTAGTTCGTGACTCACAACTTGCTTGTCGGCTTGTATAGATTGACTCACTGGAGTTCGAGTTATTTTGGCAGGGGCAATTGCTCCAATTTGAAGGTAGTTTGCTAGTAGTACTATAAACGATAAGCGGATTATCTTCGAGTAGCTCTCTGTCTTTCACTCTAGTAAATTGGTTTCTATCCTTAATTTGCTCCATCAAAATAGATTTATTTTTAATTGATAAAACTAAAAGCCTAGGTTCATGTTCTGGAAGAGAAATTACAACTTGTGAGCAAAATTAGTCAACACTCAATCACGAGAACAGGATTTAAGAATTAAATTTGGAATCTTATCAGTTTTTAATAAGAACTAACTAATACAATTAGTTTTTTTTTCCTAACTTTGGGTTTTTGATTTCGTTGTCAAACTCGACTTGTTTTGACTTTTGACCACAGATTGCTTACTTTTGAACTACCCAATTTAAGGGGTGTACTTTTTTTTAAAGGCTTAGTTTAGTGGAAATCATTGTACAACCCTAACCTAGAGGTCACAAGTTCGAATCCCTACCCACACACCGGTATCCTCTTTGCCTAAGCTCAAACCGTTATGGGGAATTTTTTTGTGGTGTACATGGATGGAACCTGTGACCTACCTCCAGGATGGGAACCCATAAGGGAAAATTCACCCTACCTCAAATCAACTGGGTTGGAGACGGTGTACTACTTATTTGATAAAAACATTATCATAGTGTAAGAAAAGATAATTTTATTTTCATTTAATCAAAGTATAATATTACTAAATTAAATTTTTTTTTTTATGTTTTTTGTATTTTGCCAAGCTGTCGAGATACATTTGTGTATCTTAATTAGTTAAAACAATGCATTAAAACCCACTACAATCGTGTATGTAATTTTTCAAGGTCGGATGCTTGACCAGAATATGTTAAGGAGATAGTGTTTAATTACAATGATGAGTAAAAAATGAAAGAAACGTATCTAGTATATTATATCTCACTCAACACATGTAAATTTGTTATGCATTAACATAAGAAGAAACGAATTGAACCAAAACCTTAAACGACTCACTTTATTAAGAACACTCAATCAATTACAATCATGAAATACAATAAACGTGTTGAAAAGTCTAAGTCGTGTCACTGGTTACTCAATTTTATTACTCGTTTTCATCATATTGCATAAGTGTTTTGTGCAGGTTAATGTTCCGGTTTATAGCCGAATAAGAGTTGGGCCAAATAATGGGCTTATGGCTGGACTCAACTTATGGACTGAAGCTGATCAAGTCGTTATGGGCTTTAGCTGATCGTCATGGGCTTTAGCTGATCAAGTGGTCGTGTGCTTCGTTACGGATATATTATTCTCAAGATCAACAATCCACTCACGAAAAAAAAATACACTTCCCCTCTTCTGATAATAAAAAGAGGCGATTAGGGCTGGAGTCTATATATCGTTTACATCTTCCTTCTCAACATAACCAAGATCTGTCTCATTCTTTTGTCTCTCACTTCACATCTTCCAGGTTCCTATTCCTGTTGATCTAGGGTTTCGTCTAGAGTCAAGATCTAAACAGAAACATATAGTTTTCTGCTTGAGTCTGTATAATCTAGGGTGCGATATCTTGTATAGATCGGGATTTGAATCATTGAGTCTGGTGTGTCTAGGTGTTAGGGTTATTTCTTTGTATTTTGAGAGTCAATGTACGTTTTGGGTTAAAACTTTTGGTTTGGGTTTAATAAATCGTATTTTAGAGTTTTGATATCTTGTTTTTGACATGGTATCAGAGCTTAGGCTCTGCTTCTGGTTGTGTTTTCTTTCAAGAATCTTATCCTTGTTATAGATCTGATTCTTGTTGATGTTTTTCAGAAATTTCCGCTGTGTTTTTTTTTTTTCGTATCAAGGGTCTGGTCTCGTTCATAGGTCTTATTCTTGTGTGTGTTATGTTCGAGAATTTGGTCTTGTTTATAGATCTTGTTCTCGACTGACCTTGTTTTATTTGTATCTGACCTGATTTGATTGACCGATAATAGATGTGGTCGTTTAGATGTTTTCCTTCCTTGTGTTTGAATCCGAATAAAGGTAGTCCTTTGGTTAATGGATTGTTCAAGATGGGTGCTTATAAGATGTTTTCTAAAATGTCTCTGGTTATCCAGTTTATGAATTTCACCTCAAATCAGATGTTGTTATTATTGGTTTTGATATCGGGTTTGGTGCTCAATGGGCGTCTTTATTCAAGAACTTCCGACTAGAAACAATGGTTGAGACCGAGACCTAATTATTCAGGTTGTCTTTGCTTCTTGTTGATTTATTCTGTTGGGTTTAGGAGTTTTTTATTTGTCTGACACTTAAAATCTATAGCCATAAGTAATCTTTTTTATAAATCTGGTCTTCCTTGTCTATAACTACTACTCAGAGTACATGGTTTTGGTTCTATGGTAGTCGTTTACCAATTTTAAGAAGCTGATTCTTTATCATAGGTTCGGTCGTCGTTGAAATATTTTTTTTGGTTAAACAATCATATCAGTACTTGTTGAGTCTTACAGATTTGTCTAAATACATTATAAAATTTTTGTGTACAAATTTGTTTTCTAATATTGTTCATGGTCAAGTCTGGAAAAAAAAAACATATTTTTTGGTTCCAGTTTTCTATTAGACGAACAAGGTGGAATCTTGTGGCTCAAAAGGCTTAGATGGTTACTTATGCATCTTGATCCTGTAACCATAAGTGAAGGCTACAATAACTTGATCTGCTGGAAGGAGTCCCTAACTTGGGAGGAAAATTTGTGAGATTGTTTCTGTATCCTGTTCTTTATTTTTTTATGTTGGTTAGAAAGACCGGTGGTTGATTAAAATTGTTATGTCTAGGTCTTAGATGGCTCCCAACTTAAGACCTGCGTTGGCACCAAGAGTGACGAACCAACGATTGGGAACACTGGCTTGGTTGTGCCGTAGCGTCTAAGTGTTTGCTTTGTGATCTGTTTTAGCTGTTAATTGCTAGTTGTTTGTTTGTCTTTATGTTGACTTGTGTTAGCTGTTAGTTACTAAACTCTTGTTTTGGTTATTATTTGCAGTTACATATCATAGTTATATTTGATCATGAATGGTGATAGTATGGATAAGTTCTTGATGATTGAAGTTTAGATAATCAAATTTATGGTTGTGTTGTGATTTGAGTCACCCATTTTGTCATGGTTCAAGAATTGTTATATTCTAATTGGCTGATTGTGTGGCTTAGAGTTTTACAAATCATGTTTTATCGAAGTTTTTCTAAATATTTGTTGACAGCCGAGTTTATTTTTTTAATGTGACAAAATGAATTTTTAGTAGAAATGGCTTGAGATTTGAAGTTTAAATAAGAAGTTTTGTCATTTGTTAGTGTAGTAAAATTGTCTTGAATCATATACTTGGTTAAGTATTGAACATAGAATTTTTTGATCGTCTAGTTTGTATCTCTTGGTTTGTTTTGATTCTATTGTATATTTGTATCTTAGAATCTATATATGGTGATTTGTTAGATGATGTGTGTATGTTGAGGACTTGTTTGTTTATGCTACTAGTAGTAGTAATATAAAGTTTTGTTCTCAAATCTTTGTTTAACTATGTAACTTTGTTTACTGGTATAGAATCGTGTGGTTCTTGTTTCTCATGTAGGCTTTAACCGTGTCTTGATGGGTTTTTTTTGTTATTTGAACTCGTATCATGATGGTTTTGTGTGGTCTATTTGTTATGTGTGTATAATCTTGTTGTTTGGTTAGTCGAACCATGTGGTAGACATATTTTAACCAGCTGATGTCAAGATTACATTTTTAACAGCCGTGTATGTTGTCTCTTGTGAGATTTTCTGGTTGCAAATCGTGTGATTTTGTGTTCAATCAGTGTTTGTCTGGCTGTGTTTTTATAGTCTAATGGAGTCATATGATTTATGATTCTTCTTGTTATGAGACTTGTGTGTTGAATCTTGTGATTCAATATTTGTTGAGTATTGGTTGTGAAGTTGTAAAAGTTTTTGCGAATTGATTGAAATTAGTCTTTAAGTTCTTTACAAGTTTTCTATTGATATGTTTCTTGTATAGTTATAAAAGTTTTTGATCAATGCAAATTAGTCTTTAAGTTCTTCTCAATTCTTTACTTGTTTTTTGTCAGCCGTGTTTTGTAACACCCTAAACCAATTTACAGAAAAACGTGCAGCGGAAATACCAACCTTAAAATTCATTTCTTTTAAAAACAACCTTGGATGTTTAGAACCCAAATCTACTAAGCATTTTAGGTATTACATCTTTTAAATATGTTCTATTGCATTAAACGTGACCCTTCTATATCACATTATGGGGTCGTGTCCTCGTACAATCCGCCTTCTTGCTCGATCGCCATCCTTTCCTTACTCTATTAGGTAGACAAGACAACCTGCGATCACCAAATAACCGTTTCGTTAGTTCGTTTAGTGACTTAATGCACACTACTCAAAATGTGGAGATAATATGCATAGACATTCCATGATCTCGTTCCAACGCCTTCTTGCAAGTCCGGTTGTGGTACCCCGAGCCGAACCTACAAGCCTTATGCATTCACACTTATATACCTGCATCTTTATTACCATTCACATAACAAGGTTAATAACCCCACAATTCATACAAATATACAATTCCCTCGATACCCCACAATACATACCTTGCATACAATTCCCTCATATAATCTACTTTACCTACAAGCATACAATTCCCATATTACTCTTCTTTCATGTATTCTCTAGGACCAATATGACGTTTCCAATCCTATACTCAATCTACACATAATGACCAACCTATGCATACATAAAACTCTCACCCAAACCCGGTATAAGTACCCATACATACCTCACATTATCAACTTACAAAAGCATAACAAATCTACTTACTGTATTTGTTACTATGTATACACCCATATCAATTTAATTACATACACACGCATCATTCCGTACTTGAGTCATATTTGCAAATCCGACATTCCTATTACTTGCTACACCCATACCTAGCATTCACGAAGTCCAACGATGTTATTCGATGCGTTAAACGCGAATACGGGTTGCGCATATAAGCGAAACATCAAAATACGACAAAAACAGGCAAATAACCAGTGGGGGGCGCAAGCTTGCGCCCCTGGAGGGGGAGGTTGCGCCCTAGAGGGCGCAAATCAGCCCATTTTTCCCATCAGATTCAGGTTGCGCCCGTTCAGGTCACCTTGCGCCCGGACCTGATGTGAGGTTGCGCCCACTATGCACTTTTCATGCTTTAATGACATATCTTAAACCCCAAACCTCACAAGGTTCTAAGATCATTCCCCATGATTTTCCTAGGCGTTAAACTACCCGGATTACGTGGTATCATCGTGAATGGCGTAACATTTCCTTGATGACCCGTTATCTCCTCTATATGCAACCAAACATGGGTAAATCTATTGTTAACCCATCACCAAGTTTCTTACCTTAGCATAACATTAATTATTTGTTTCCTTCAAGATTCCCATACTACATTAACATATAGATTCGATATCATAATGCAAGTTAAGTTCGGGAATCACTTACCTCAAGTCCTCCAAGTTCATGCTTGTTTATTTGTCTCCTCTTGGCCCATTAGCTTCCCATGGTTGAGTCCATCCTTCTTATCCTTTCATATCATCATGTTCACATCATTGTTAGCATACATGATCATAACACACTAACAACTCTCCTCAACCAAATATCACATTGACTTTCATTAGTCAACTTCTATCATGTCTAAAACATGCATTCACAGCCACATTTATTCTCACATCATGTAATACCACTTACTATCATATATGTCTCATAGTTCTAACATATTATGCGTCGCATAGTGTTCTAATCACACAATCAAGTTTGGGAGCCTAACCATGTTATTCTACATTGTTGACTTTCCAGAAAGTCAACTTCCAACTATACCAACATCCTACTTAGAAACATATGTCCATATTGATGTACTAGATCATACAAGATTCACCATAGACATCATATTCACATCTCATTTAAGATACAAGATCATTCGTCACACCAATTAATCAACACATCGTGTACATTATAATATTTAAGCATAGTGTACATACTACTAATGCATACTTCTTACTAATTCATACAATCAACTAATTCCCACATGATCTCTCCCTAAGACGAAATCCCCATGTTAACCTACTATCACTTGCACCAACTATCACATTACTTTCATACTTGTCGAGTCTTGCATACAAATTCGCACATTATAGAACACACATGCAACCATAAGATCACTTATGTACATACATACATACCTACATACAATCCATTATAATTCACACATGGTTTCCATCAAAACACATCCTTTATATTAATTTCCTACAATCATCATATTCCATTCATTCTCATCAATTACTTGCACGCAAGTTCATCTAAACATTTCATCGAACACATGGTGTGCGTACAACATTTAAAACACAATGTACAAGCATTTCATGCATACTTTCATAGCTCATAACATCAATCATCACATTTCATACCCACATCAATTACCCTTCATTCCATAAACATTAAACATAACAAAACCTCATTTTCTCTCTAATCTATTCACCCATTTAACTAAAAATGACCATGGGTTACACTAATAGCAACATCTACTTTCAACTCTACACATATCCTTCAATTCATTCAATTTCTATACAATTAACACATACACCACTTTCAATCATCATCAATTTCCACATGCATATCATCAACTACACATTATTCTTACTATTACATGGATTTACCCATACTAAAGCAATATCAAAGCTCAAATGAAAAACCCAATATCATCATCTATGCAAATAAGCAACTTCTAGTGATTAGCTCATCTCTAAACCATTAGAGGTGATCAATATCACTTACAATCAAACAATAATAAGAATTTAACATGTTTTGCTCAAAACCCACATGTAGGGTTCGAACCCTACACGAATTTAGGGATTAGGGTTCTTACCAAAGCTCAATCCTTGAAGATTTACCCTCTAGAATACACCCTTCATCTCCTACATCAACATCTTGCATTCATTCTTCAACTTAGGGGACTTAGGGCTTGGTTTAAGGCTCAAGAATGCCCTCTTTGGGGCTGAACTCGTTTTCCCCCAAATGGGGTGTGTTTGGGCATTTTGTTTGTGGCATATTTACACCACAAGTCCCTCAAGTTTACCCCAAAGCCATTTATTATCAAAACCTTAACTATGCAAGTTTCTTTCTAGTGTTATCTCCCCATTATAAAGATAATTACTTTCACTAGGTAAACTTTCATATTAGAACATAACCCACATTCGTATCATCCCGTTTTATTATCCATAAAAGGCTCATTCTACTATTTAATTCGTTTTTGTCATTTCTTATTCACGCCTAATGGCGTAATTAAGCGGAAATGGATTTTCAGGATGTTACAAGTCTACCCTCCTTAAAGAGGGTTTCGTCCCCGAAACCTCCTTCATCACTACCATACCAGGAATTCTCTACATGCTTATTTACTCATTCACTTCATTCAAAGTTTCATGCCACATCGCAAGCCTACATATAGATTATAAAAACAACTTTACTCGTGGCAAAACATATTTCTATGTTTTGTTCTTACGCTCTTATATTATAAGAGGCCTGTCGCATTTATTAAACCTAATAAATCAATTGGTTATATATTTAACCCATAAATCCTACTTAGCCGTTCATTCCCACATTAGTCACAAGGCGTCCATCACTGGATTGCTACAATACTCCACTATTAGCATCCCTTCCAAATCCCTTCAATTATGTAACTAGTTAGACTATATGCATATGTGTATCCCGGACCTTAAATCATGGTTATCATTTTCACAACATTTACCAACCATCCATATGTCGGCTTGACTTGCTCCTTCACAAGTCCACACCATACTTAGCTTGGTTTAGTTCATTGACAATGATTTCCAACTCGTTAACATCATATCACCTATCTTGTAGATTCCATCATATCCAAAAATTTGACCATTCGTCTCTACAAATCATTGGTTAGACATATACCTTACATTCATGAAAATTGACCTTCAATGGTCCATTCAAGAATTCCCTCACTTGTAATGTCTAATTATATACATTTCCTTCTTGATTTCCCATTCTCATGCTATACTACATTACTTATTTCATTTCCTGCGCAACCTCTTTAAGTTTCATTCGTTATCTTGTAAAATTTCTACAATTTGACCTTTCAAGGCAAATGTGCCATATCCTACTACTTTAATAATAATTTCTACATTGCATTCTTGTAATTCATAATATCATTCGTTTTCTGCATATAGATGTACGAATCTTTCAAAAGATCAACCGTTCATTCATTTTCACATTAATACCATGCCTTACCATCTTCTACTACACATATATATATATGCATTTTACATGCCACATAACATGCATATCTAAATCAAGTTACTAACTTGTGCTTATCTTGGTTAGAGAGAATGGCGTATTCTCTCCTTCATTCCTACCCAAATGACTCACTTCATAGACTATTCTATATTTCTACAACTTTCCAACAAATCTGACCCATTACTTGGGTAATTCTATATTTTAACATTTTCACTATTTGACCCGTTCAAGGTCTTTTTCAAAATTTCTATAATTCCACCCCTTTTGCCCCTTTATGGTCTTCCCAACCATTTGACCCGCTAAGGTCTTTCCAGCCTATTTTACATGGTTTCAACCATATGACCCGTTAAGGTCTTTCTAACCTCTTGACCCATTGAGGTCTTTCCAACCATTGTGACCCATAAGGATCTTTCCCACCATTTTGACCCACAAGGATCTTTCCCACCATTTTGACCCACAAGGATCTTTCCCACCATTTTGAACCACAAGGATCTTTCCCACCATTTTGAACCACAAGGATCTTTCCCACCATTTTGACCCACAAGGATCTTTCCCACCATTTTGACCCACAAGGATCTTTCCCACCATTTTGACCCACAAGGATCTTTCCACCATTTTGACCCATAAGGGTTTTCTACAATTTGACCCACAAGGGTTTTCTACAATTTTGACCCATAAGGGTTTTCTACGCTTTTGATTTGATCCGCACTTGCTTACGGACTCAAACCTTTTATTTCAGGCTTTCATTCATATAGGTTTGATCCGTACCTATCTACGGACTCAAACTTTTTATTCCAACCTTACACTTATTGCCGTAGTTGATTTATAGGCACAATATACATACGTTTAGTTGGATTTCCTTCCGAGGAAATCTCCCTTCACATTCACATTTTTATAGAAGTTTCATTCCGCCCACTTACCCACACGACCACTTACTTTCCAAGTTCACCAGGCATACATGTGACGATTCTCACGGTCTCACGTGCATCGCGTGCTTCTTGTGCACTGGCCAGGCGCACAGTCCACACGCTATCCACGTGCCTTCGTGTAATCATTACCTTATGCCTAGGGACTGGTTTTCAGCTTCGTGCTACATTTCAATTTCTTTCCTAAACAACATGGTTATTTTTCCCTTCTATGTTTTACCATCCCTGAGGACTTTCCTCCCACCGGTACCAATAGTTAATTATCGCGTACCTGTGATTATTCCATCTTATCTACAATTCCCGCGATCTATCTTGAATCGTGTCCTTGAGACCTCTTCATTATCCACAAAAGCTCACCTTAACGTGAACACCACAATTAGCTTTTAACATGTCATGTGAGTTAATATTAAATTCTACCTTTGGGCCTTGATCGAGTCTTGGATTGTACGGGTCACTGCATTCAGGAGCACACAAGTTTGAGTTCAAGTACTTACTTCCTTGTACAAGATTTCACTCAAACCAGGGCTCTGATACCAACTTGTAACACCCTAAACCAATTTACAGAAAAACGTGCAGCGGAAATACCAACCTTAAAATTCATTTCTTTTAAAAACAACCTTGGATGTTTAGAACCCAAATCTACTAAGCATTTTAGGTATTACATCTTTTAAATATGTTCTATTGCATTAAACGTGACCCTTCTATATCACATTATGGGGTCGTGTCCTCGTACAATCCGCCTTCTTGCTCGATCGCCATCCTTTCCTTACTCTATTAGGTAGACAAGACAACCTGCGATCACCAAATAACCGTTTCGTTAGTTCGTTTAGTGACTTAATGCACACTACTCAAAATGTGGAGATAATATCCATAGACATTCCATGATCTCGTTCCAACGCCTTCTTGCAAGTCCGGTTGTGGTACCCCGAGCCGAACCTACAAGTCTTATGCATTCACACTTATATACCTGCATCTTATTACCATTCACATAACAAGGTTAATAACCCCACAATTCATACAAATATACAATTCCCTCGATACCCCACAATACATACCTTGCATACAATTCCCTCATATAATCTACTTTACCTACAAGCATACAATTCCCATATTACTCTTCTTTCATGTATTCTCTAGGACCAATATGACGTTTCCAATCCTATACTCAATCTACACATAATGACCAACCTATGCATACATAAAACTCTCACCCAAACCCGGGTATAAGTACCCATACATACCTCACATTATCAACTTACAAAAGCATAACAAATCTACTTACTGTATTTGTTACTATGTATACACCCATATCAATTTAATTACATACACACGCATCATTCCGTACTTGAGTCATATTTGCAAATCCGACATTTCTATTACTTGCTACACCCATACCTAGCATTCACGAAGTCCAATGATGTTATTCGATGCGTTAAACGCGAATACGGGTTGCGCATATAAGCGAAACATCAAAATAAGACAAAAACAGGCAAATAACCAGTGGGGGGCGCAAGCTTGCGTCCCTGGAGGGGGAGGTTGCGCCCCTAGAGGGCGCAAATCAGCCCATTTTTCCCATCAGATTCAGGTTGCGCCCGTTCAGGTCACCTTGCGCCCGGACCTGATGTGAGGTTGCGCCCACTATGCACTTTTCATGCTTTAATGACATATCTTAAACCCCAAACCTCACAAGGTTCTAAGATCATTCCCCATGATTTTCCTAGGCGTTAAACTACCCGGATTACGTGGTATCATCGTGAATGGCGTAACATTTCCTTGATGACCCGTTATCTCCTCTATATGCAACCAAACATGGGTAAATCTATTGTTAACCCATCACCAAGTTTCTTACCTTAGCATAACATTAATTATTTGTTTCCTTCAAGATTCCCATACTACATTAACATATAGATTCGATATCATAATGCAAGTTAAGTTCGGGAATCACTTACCTCAAGTCCTCCAAGTTCATGCTTGTTTATTTGTCTCCTCTTGACCCATTAGCTTCCCATGGTTGAGTCCATCCTTCTTATCCTTTCATATCATCATGTTCACATCATTGTTAGCATACATGATCATAACACACTAACAACTCTCCTCAACCAAATATCACATTGACTTTCATTAGTCAACTTCTATCATGTCTAAAACATGCATTCACAGCCACATTTATTCTCACATCATGTAATACCACTTACTATCATATATGTCTCATAGTTCTAACATATTATGCGTCGCATAGTGTTCTAATCACACAATCAAGTTTGGGAGCCTAACCATGTTATTCTACATTGTTGACTTTCCAGAAAGTCAACTTCCAACTATACCAACATCCTACTTAGAAACATATGTCCATATTGATGTACTAGATCATACAAGATTCACCATAGACATCATATTCACATCTCATTTAAGATACAAGATCATTCGTCACACCAATTAATCAACACATCGTGTACATCATAATATTTAAGCATAGTGTACATACTACTAATGCATACTTCTTACTAATTCATACAATCAACTAATTCCCACATGATCTCTCCCTAAGACGAAATCCCCATGTTAACCTACTATCACTTGCACCAACTATCACATTACTTTCATACTTGTCGAGTCTTGCATACAAATTCGCACATTATAGAACACACATGCAACCATAAGATCACTTATGTACATACATACATACCTACATACAATCCATTATAATTCACACATGGTTTCCATCAAAACACATCCTTTATATTAATTTCCTACAATCATCATATTCCATTCATTCTCATCAATTACTTGCACGCAAGTTCATCTAAACATTTCATCGAACACATGGTGTGCGTACAACATTTAAAACACAATGTACAAGCATTTCATGCATACTTTCATAGCTCATAACATCAATCATCACATTTCATACCCACATCAATTACCCTTCATTCCATAAACATTAAACATAACAAAACCTCATTTTCTCTCTAATCTATTCACCCATTTAACTAAAAATGACCATGGGTTACACTAATAGCAACATCTACTTTCAACTCTACACATATCCTTCAATTCATTCAATTTCTATACAATTAACACATACACCACTTTCAATCATCATCAATTTCCACATGCATATCATCAACTACACATTATTCTTACTATTACATGGATTTACCCATACTAAAGCAATATCAAAGCTCAAATGAAAAACCCAATATCATCATCTATGCAAATAAGCAACTTCTAGTGATTAGCTCATCTCTAAACCATTAGAGGTGATCAATATCACTTACAATCAAACAATAATAAGAATTTAACATGTTTTGCTCAAAACCCACATGTAGGGTTCGAACCCTACACGAATTTAGGGATTAGGGTTCTTACCAAAGCTCAATCCTTGAAGATTTACCCTCTAGAATACACCCTTCATCTCCTACATCAACATCTTGCATTCATTCTTCAACTTAGGGGACTTAGGGCTTGGTTTAAGGCTCAAGAATGCCCTCTTTGGGGCTGAACTCGTTTTCCCCCAAATGGGGTGTGTTTGGGCATTTTGTTTGTGGCATATTTACACCACAAGTCCCTCAAGTTTACCCCAAAGCCATTTATTATCAAAACCTTAACTATGCAAGTTTCTTTCTAGTGTTATCTCCCCATTATAAAGATAATTACTTTCACTAGGTAAACTTTCATATTAGAACATAACCCACATTCGTATCATCCCGTTTTATTATCCATAAAAGGCTCATTCTACTATTTAATTCGTTTTTGTCATTTCTTATTCACGCCTAATGGCGTAATTAAGCGGAAATGGATTTTCGGGATGTTACATGTTTACTCCTTTGTGGGATGTCTTTCTAATTGTAAAATCGTGTGATTTTTCTTATTCAATTAGATGGTTTCGGCTAATAATTCTGGTATTGGAACATGTTGCTTGATTTGGCAACCCGTGTGTTTCAATTGGTGTATCTCTTCTCTTGTAATCTCTGGTATTGGCACTAGATCTAGGATTCTTAGATAAAATTTACTAGTTGTAGATCTGGGAAGTCCATTAGATCATGTTAGTGTTTTTCTTTGTCTTTTCGTCTTGTTGATGATCTGTACCGTACAGGTTAGAGAAGAGATTGTAAGGGTTTCCGGTTGGTTTCTCTTTGTGTATTACATCGTGTAGGTGTTGCAGCCTGATGTGTATTCTTTTGTGTGGAATATTTTATTCTGGTTTTGAAATCTTGTGATTTTGAGTGTTATCAGATACTGTTTAGGTTGTAACGGGGCTTACATGTTTATGAATCATGTGATTCAGTTTTGTATGTTTCTTGTTGTTTTGTGAAGTTGTAAATGTTTGACTCAAATCAAAGCTTTTTCTTTTACATGTTAGCAAAAGTCAAAATTGGTTTTGATTAAATCAAATAGGTGTTCACATTCTTTACAAGGTTTTATTAAAATGATTACATTTTGTCTTGTATATTCTGATTAATAATCGTGTGGTTGTGTGTTAATCGGAACGTGTTTGACTGTCTAATAGTCCATTGTATGTATTGTTGCCAGGACTATTACCGAGTCGTGTGATTCAGTTGTTTTTTAATCAGAATATGTTCTCTGATTATGTTCTTTCTCAAACGTGGTTTTACGGGAAAAAAATATCAAAAATGTCTCTCATTCGTATTATTCATTATTTTGTGTTAAACACATCTTAGGCTAGATATGTTCTAACATGTTTTCTTCTTCTAGTTGATGATTGTTGTTGTTAGTTCGTATGTCTAGTCGTGGTTTTGAGAGTTATTGAGTTTGTCAAAAGTTTTTTTGATTCTTTTGTGTCTTATTTGAACTAGGTTTTATCTAAGAAGAATGTTCTGTAACTGTTATGCTACTTGGTTATAAGTTGGTCATCTGTAATGAAAAAAAAAACGAAGTTTCACAATGATTTTAAAAAACTCCAAGTTTCTTTTAGAGGATCTAGGAATGCTTTAAGCATTTCTTGAGATTTTGAAGTCATTAAAGATTTGTGTATATCTCTATAAAAGTGTTACTCTAGATTTTCGGCTGGATTTGATATGACAGGATATAAACCGGTAAATGTTCAGTCAAATGTTTTATAAATTTTTATTGTGTGTTAGAGATAGATTTTTGTGAATTAACATTGCTTGTTGTTAAAATTTGGTTCGGGAAAACGTTATACTAGTCACATTACTGTCATGACAGTTCTTATTCTGTGTCGTTTTTTTTGGTATATGTATAACCAAGATTGGAAAATGTTTTATATATTTCTAGGAAACTCTTGCAAAACTTGGAGAAAATAATAGGGCAGTACATAGTTTCAGAATCTTTGCTAGTGTTTCATTTTATCTATCTTCTATTGTCGTTAGGTCTTTTGCTGCACTAGTTCCTTATAAACCTGTTTGTTGATAGAGATTGTGGATATTTGTTTTATATTCATGTTTTTATGTCTTTGATAATATTGAAATGAGACGGTAATGCCACTGTTTTTGCTATCAAGCTTGTGTTTTTTATGACAAGGCTAAACAACTTGAAATGGACTGTTTTTTTTTTTTTTTTGGTAAGTTGCTGTCCAAAAGATTTGTGAAAAACTGAACTTTGTTGGTTTGAAGTCATTTGATTATGTCTAGTTTTAATGTGTTGATATCAGTTGTGTCCTTAGGGGTTATTCAATGGATTGTAAGCTCTTAGCGTATCAACACGTTAAAATGTGAGTTTATAACATCATAAATCTTTTAAGTAATAAAATTGTGGGGGGGGGGGGGGGGTTGAAAAGTCTAAGTCGTGTCACTGGTTACTCAAATTTATTACTCGTTTTCATCATATTGCATAAGTGTTTTGTGCAGGTTAATGTTCCGGTTTATAGCCGAATAAGAGTTGGGCCAGATAATGGCTTATGGCTGGACTCAACTTATGGACTGAAGCTGATCAAGTCGTTATGGGCTTTAGCTGATCGTCATGGGCTTTAGCTGATCAAGTGGTCGTGTGCTTCGTTACGGATTTATTATTCTCAAGATCAACAATCCACTCACGAAAAAAAACACACACTTCCCCTCTTCTGATAATAAAAAGAGGCGATTAGGGCTGGAGTCTATATATCGTTTACATCTTCCTTCTCAACATAACCAAGATCTGTCTCATTCTTTTGTCTCTCACTTCACACCTTCCAGGTTCCTATTCCTGTTGATCTAGGGTTTCGTCTAGAGTCAAGATCTAAACAGAAACATATAGTTTTCTGCTTGAGTCTGTATAATCTAGGGTGCGATATCTTGTATAGATCGGGATTTGAATCATTGAGTCTGGTGTGTCTAGGTGTTAGGGTTATTTCTTTGTATTTTGAGAGTCAATGTATGTTTTGGGTTAAAACTTTTGGTTGGGTTTAATAAATCGTATTTTAGAGTTTTGATATCTTGTTTTTGACAAAACGTAACAAAAATTAACTAGCCCTAATTCTGTGTTCATCGCCTCCTTATAAACCTTATTTCCAATTTGTTAACGAACTTGTAACAACCTAACTTCCAGATTGTCATTTGTCAGAAATGGTATCTTGACAACGAGACATTATTCAATTGTAAACTATACTTATCTACTTTTTAATAAATACTAACTAGCCCCTGGAGTTTAGGTCACTATATAACCATCATGTTGACTTCTAATGCTAACTAAACTTTAACTTTTGAGTTGACTTGCCAATACTTGATCGTGACTTAACTTGTTCACACTCTCTACCTTAATTCAACAATCAAGATTCTATCTAACTCTTAACGACTACTTTGGTCAACATACCAGCCGAGTTGACTTCTGAAGATCGGGTCTTGTGCACACCATCAAATACATTAAGAATACAATCCCGATACTCAAATTTTTTGAGCTAAAGACAGATAAGGAGTGTTCAATAAACTTGGTGTGTTCTAAATTGCAATATTGGATACAATCTTTGTTATTTGTTTAAATTTATTATTTCAATTATTTAATTATTAAGATTATCATATTGTTGTTCAAACGTGCAATTCTTAAAATTATCGATAAGAAATATAAACGTGGAAGAACTTCGTGTTTGAAAAAAGAGTAATCATCTCCCACCCTACTTTACCATGATCATTTATTTATATTGTTTATGAACAATATTCATAAACATCTTTCAAATACACAAGACATGTAAATTTCTTAGATTGTTCATACGCAATACACTTCAATGCTCAAGTCAAACATGAACAAAGACAAAATGTTTAAGGGAGGGGGCACCCTTTTTGTCTACTTTAGAACCCTCCAACCCTCGTACACCTCATTTTTACCCTCAACTATCATAGAAACCTTTTATTTTCTTTAAATTAAAAATAAATTGAACAATTAAATATAACTAAAATAAACATCATTGAAAATTAAAATATTACATAATTCAACTAAAGAAAATACAATAACTTAAAAAAAAGGTATCATTCGTCCATTGATCCGTTATCCAACATTTTGTTGGTATGGTCGTGGCTATGTATACAAAAGTTGCGGATTATACCCCTGATCACCCGCACTCGAACCACCTCGTTTAGATTTTGAATCGGCTCCTCGCATGCTCGAACGGCCTCCCAATGTGCTCGAAACGCTTCCATGATGACAATTTTGGAAAATATTTGTTTATTTGTGTGTTAATTATTTGTAAACTTGATGGTGAAAAAAAGGTTATAAAATGTATTGTTTATATAGTGTATGTAATTTAAAATATTTTTTTAAGTTGAGTGATGACAATTTGATTTTATAAACATGGAGAAAACCAAATCACAAGTTTGTATTTAAATTTGTTAAAGAAATTAAAACCATAACATTCATGACCAAAATAACTATTATATTCATGTGATGGATGATGTGACTCTCAAGCAAATTGATAAGAAAAAAAAATATCATGTAATAATAACAAAAGCAAAAGGCCTTTTGCCCAAACACAAAGTTTAAATCATTCAATCATCACTTATGATATAACTCAAATTTTCCCCCTTTCAACAACACGACTAGAGGCCCAAAAACTATTTGTTTTCGACTTCGAGCTCACTATTGTTATCATAGTCTTTCCCACAAAACTTAGCACCATTATCATCAACACAAATGTTGATCATCACTTCACTAAGCTCATCCACCTCTCCATCATCATAACCAACTTCATCAACTTCTTGCTCATCACTTGTGCTTGCATTCACTTGAACCGACCAAACCGATTCACCATCATCTTCATCATCGTCAAAACACGAATCATAGCCCTCCACTTTGTCAGGGAAATCACTAAACAACAACTTTGTTAATCACATTCTTTTCCAAACCTTCTTCTGTCTCTTCTTGCTGATCAAACTTCTGCACACATAAAAACAAACCACAAAACACAATATAACAAAAACCCAATTCAAAACACTAAAAACTAACAAACCCCCCATCAAGAATCGAATCAAAACCTGCGAAACATCGAAGTTTTCTGAACCGTTGTTATTACTCTCAGAAAATTGAGGTGTATTAGCAGGTGTTGGAGCAATAACACACATTAAAGAATCCCTAAAATTTTTGGTTCAAATGTAATCTTTTTAATCAAAGCTTCTTCTTCAACTTTCTGCAAAAGGGTCTGCACTTGATCTCTTAATAAAGCCTCACCCGACCCAGGAGTTGAGGCGAGTTTTGACTCGTACTCTTCGTCTTCTTTAACAATCATTCGTTTTTTATAAAATGTTGATGATGGTGTCTTCATATTCCCAGTAGCAAGTCCCACAATTGGTGAATCATTGGTTATGTCAATCAATGCTGATCTTGATTTCAATGCCCACTTTTCAGATTCTTCAGTTTTTCCCTAAAAAGTTAATAAAAAGATTCAATTTCTAAGATTATATGATAAACCCTATTGATAAAAAGGTTAAAAGATTAAATATTAAAGATTATTTGATTAGTTATAATGATAAGAAGATTAATGTAAGTTCGAATACGAGCAAACACGGGTTTTCGTCCCAGCATGCCTTACGCAGACAGTCTGGGCTCTTGTGGCGATTCAATGTTTGTTAGGTGGTAGTGGGCGGTATGGTTTCCCATGAGGACACGGAGAGGTCCAGTCCCAACCGCCCAGTGGGTGGTATCTTGACAGTCGTTTTTAATAAAAAAAGACTAATGTAATAATACTCATTGTAGCAACAACTTGTGATGTTGTGATTGTTCTGGATGATGATGTTGGAGTCTCCATTGCAGTCTTGATGTTATTTTTTTCAATGAGTAAGATAACCGGAAAACTGAAGTGGGCTGCCGGAAAACAGATTAACAATGAAAGTATATAGAGATTATTTGAAAGAATATATTCAGAGTACTAATAATGACCGTTGAATTGTAACTAGCCGTTAGTGGTATGGTGGCCGACCAGCCCATAACGTTTTCTTAAGACTAATATAAAAATTAACCCATTTGTCTTTTTGCTTTCTTAACAAAATATATTTATATACTTTTGAAGTTTTGATTATATATATATTTTAAAGACAAAAGCATAAAACGTAACTTGACAGGGGACGACACGATTTGAAGTACTCATCTCTAAAGGGTGAGGTGGATGATTGTAGTTAGTTGTTGGATTGTAGATGATTTTGATTCGGTGATTGATTTTTTTATCTTTTAAAAAAACATCTCCACATCACCACCAACCTGTGGTTTTTTGGATGTTGAAGATGAATTGATGTGGGTGCCACATATCGTTCCGTACCCTTCCAACCCATGACCACACCTAAACCTGATTCATAATGAAGTTATATCATTTTAGTAGTTCTAAGGTAGTGTTTGGTATGATGGAATGGAAGGGGGAATGGAATGGACCATTACGAGGTAATAAAAAAATAGTGTGTTTGGTTGGTTAAAGGAATGGAATCACCCATTCCATAAGGCATTCATTCCCTCAAAACCATTCCATCCACCCCCCATGTTTTTTTTTTTCATTCCATCTCTCATTCACCCTTTACTAACAATACCATAACCCACCAACCACCACAACCAACCACCACCGTCGTCACCACCCACCACCGTCGTCAGCACCCACCACACCCACCACCTATCATCGTCGCCCACCACCGTCGCCCGCCACCGCTGCCGCAACCACCCACCGTCGTTGCGTTGCCGCCACCCACTACCTTAAACCACCTACCATAGCCACCCACCGCCGCCGCCATCCAACACCACGTAATGCCACCACCGTGGCCCACCCTCGCCGTCACCACCCACCACTGTCGTCACCGCCACAACCACCACCACCCACCACTGTCGTCACCGCCACAACCACCACCACCCACTACCTTCACCCACCACCGCCGCCACGCACCACCATCACCGCCATCCACCTCCACCCGTTGCCATCTTCGCCACACCCACCACCACCGTCGCCCCCCATCACCTCGCTACCGCTACACACCACCACATACCATCACTGCCACCAACCACCACCCACCACCGCCACTCCTCACCATCGTCGCCCACCCACCATCACAGCCATCCACCTTCACCTTCCACCGTCGCCACCACTACTGCAACCACCCACCTCCACCGCTACCGCCACATATCACCACCCACCATCACCGCCACTGACCACCACCCACCACAGCCACTCACCACCGATTTTATTCCTTCGTCTTTTCCTACCTATCCAACAACACAAAAGTAATGTTTTTTTTTCATTCCCACATGGCAACCAAACAAGACATGGAATGGTAATGATCCATTCCATTACCTTGTCCATTCCATTCCTCATCCATTCCATTCCCCTATCCATTCCATTACCCCATACCAAACAGACCTAATATCTATTTGAGATGGTATATTTCAAGTGAAAATCTTGGATGTATTAATGCATAATGTCCTACAATTATGTGGAGAGCCATATGGTATGCGAGTTCATTTTCGCTGTATTTACTTCAACTCGCATATCCGACTTTTTCTCATCAATTCACGCAAAATTACGTCACAAGCCCAGCACTTGCGTATAAACTTTTCGCAAAAGTTGCGTATTTATTTCAAATTGTCTAATTACGTTGGGTTCCGCATTCAGGGTATGTGCTCAATCGCATATCGGGTAGTTGAATAGAGTCACAAGTGCCAATGATGTTGTAGCCAAGTGGTTGCAATGGAGGTGGGAAGGTTTACCCATTTGTGGGGTTCCTGCCCTGGGAGGTCACATGTTCGAATCCCACTCAGAGTAGGGTTATTCTGAAATGAGGGGCTGGACCTTAGGGGGGCCCGGGGACCGGACCTGAAGGGTGCGGGCTTTGTTATGGGTGGTACCGTTGGCCGTTAAAAAAAAAAAAGAATAGAGTCACAAGTTGAATACACTAACGTCACATTGTATGTTTTTAATCGTTTGTTTTTAGATTCTTGCATAAATTGAGATGAATTGAAGATCAATGATATAGAGTTGCATTTAAACTGTTTTTCTCTATGTCCAATTCTTGAAATTTCAATATGTTGTTAGTTGATTATTTTATTTGTGAGATACTAGAGTTAAAAAATGGAAACATCTTTCCTGCACAACAATACAATTATGCATCAGGGCCCAGTTGAGGACACTCCAAGTCAAACTTCTAGCTTAATTTTTTTTTTTTTAATTTTGTTAGTAATTTATGAAAAAAACATTGGGTGTCTACACTGAAAAATGACATTATGACAAAATTACACCTAATGTAAGTAATTTATACGCCTTCCCGCGTCATCGGGTAAACAAAACTTAACGAGTTATTCAAATGTCAACTCAGCAGTGTTTCCGTCGCAACGCGCATGGCAAAATACTAGTATCCATAAAAATAAAAAAAAAAACAATTAAAACATTCCTGCTTGGGCTGGAAGTCTTCGACACAGACTTGGGTTTGCAACTTTAAATCTGGCCCACACAGAACATGGACTAGCCCATTAGTTTTTATAAACCTTTTTTTGCTAAGGATTGCGAAAAACTGAGTCCAAAAGATTTCTCAAAGAAGCTTCT
>JAUTDX010000881.1:0-91671 GCA_030844895.1 Ambrosia x helenae
CCGACCCCCCGGATTTTTGCGCAAAAGTTCTGATTATATAGTATCCGTATAGAAAATTTTGAAAATATAGGGTTTCGACCTCCCGAAACTTGTGACTTCCGAACCCTCTGTTACTTCCGACCCCCCGAACCTTCGGTCAAGCTTCGCCACTAGTGACGATTGAATTTAACTAATAGTAAAGTTGTACATGTACGATCGATAGCCTTTTTGTGTGTCTGTAGAGAGATGTTTAGAATTTGTTACTAATCGACTAATTACCATAGCCTTTTGTGTGTGCCTCACATATTCACATGTTGATTTATTACAACGAAATTACACACATATGTCATAGTCCGGTTTTAGATAGACTCCAAAAGTCAACTATAATTTGATGATTTACAAAAGACCATAATGGGTATTTTTTTTCCTTTTGGGCCAGTTATGAAATGAAAGCAATTGGATAATAATAAAAAATGGTTTGTTTAGCATTGTAACAAATAAAGTTATTGTTAAATGTGTATTTTGTTGACCTCTTTCATAATTGGTATCACTATGCATGGTGTAGTTGGGTCCAGTGAATTCCACCCACTTACTTTAAGCCCCTCTCCTCTATAGTTATAGATTTTGGATGATGATGCTAGGTGTTATAGTGAACACCATCGTGAATAACTTAGGAAAAGTTCTAAAATATTACTGAGAAAACATTTCAAAACTTCAAAAAACTATAGTATTATAAGTGTTTATAAACCACCAAAACTGATTCAATTGTTTAAATCTTATAAAGTTCGCATGTTTGATAATATATGGTTCGTTTTTAGATTTGACACTTTATGGTTCCATTTTAGTTTGAAACTTGAAAGAAGCATTGTAAATCAAACGACCATTTAACATAATTATTAATTGTTTTCATTATAGGATTGCAATACTATGTATATTTTTTTTGGAAGGTGGACTTCAGCGGTGAAACCAATCGACAGACAACCCCTCGACCCGAGTTCGAATCACTACCCACGCACACGGTGTCCACTTTGAAGTTATCTCAAACCGTTACAGGGAATATTTTTCGTGGTGTGCAGGATTCGAACTCAAGACCAAGCCCGGGCGGCAACTAGGGGTGTTCACGGTTTTTGGTTTCAAACCGTGAAACCGCCCAAACCGGTTGTCGGTTTGGTTTCATGGTCGGTTTTTTCACTTAACTTTCGGTCGGTCGGTTTCAATATTTTCAAACCGTAGCAAACGGTTTGGTTTACGGTTTATACCGAAAACCAACTGCATAAAACCGGACTGGACCGTAAGGATTTATTTATATTTTCTTATAAATATTTTCATATTATATATAGACATAGATAAAATAAAATTTGTTTTTGCCTATATTTAAATTGTTGTAAAAACAAAAGTGGGCTAACTCATTTTACATTACCATATATTTCACTATGGTAACTTAATTCCTTATTTTTAAATTTCAACTTCAACCTTTGTTTTGATGTGTTTAGGTATATTTTATTTATGTATTTGCTAATTTAGATGATCTTTTAAGCTATTGGATTGTTAATTATTGCAAAAAAACTTGTTTTATGTTTAATAGAACATGGATTTGTGGACGCCATTCTTTTTTCTTTTGCAAATTTGAGACATCTTGTATAAAGATTCAACGAGTCTAAACCGCGAAACCGAACCGGAACCAAACCGTTACTAACGGTTTGGATTGGTTTGGTTCGGTTTAAAATTTCTACGGTTTGGTTTTGGTTTACAAAATTCAAAAACCGTTACTAACGGTTCGGTTTCATGGTTTGACCTAAAAAAAACCGCGAAAACACGGACCATGAACACCCCTAGCGGCAACCCTCCGAAGAGGTAAACCCTCCCACCTCTCCCCAGCTGGGCTGAAGGTCATTGGATGCAATACTATGTATATATGTACTATAAACAATTAATCCTTATATTTCTTATAATTTCATACAAAATTCAGCTTTAAACAAAGGATTTTCTTTTTCCAAAAAACCGCTAAACCATCAAAACCAAAACATTACATCAAAACCAAAACATCAAACATAAAACCGTGAAAACAAGCTGATTCAGTCAACCAAACTATATTTGCCGGTTTAGTTTTTTTTTTTTTTTTCAAAACTGTAGGTAGCAACTCTATCCAAATTTTTTGTTCAAATACACTAAACGAAATAGTAAACATCCTATAAAGTATGACATGTATCTAGAATAACAATGTTGAAATCCTTAATACCGACTGATGATACCCATTTTCCCTACTGACGAAAGTTGTCTGGTTTGCCGGAAAGCATGCCTTGATAAGTATGGGGAACATGCGTTATATTGTAAGGAATTGTCAGGGTTTAAATACCGGCAAGATTTTTTCCGGGACGCATTGGCAGACATCCTTAGAAGAGCGGGGATCTCCGCAAGAAAAAGGCGTCAGTTAATTTTCTCACAGACCCCGCTGAGGGAGGTCCACCTTTGCGCCCAGCAATGTCCTAGTGTTTGGCTGGGAAGGTGGGAAACATGCGTGCGTTGATCTTACCGGGGTATCCCCCCTAGTTGGGCTTCGGATGGTGGGTTTGTGACCGGGCAAGCGGTCATGAGAGGCTGAATCCAAGAAATTGGAAAAGCACGCTAAAGCATGTGAGGATAATCAACATGTTTTCGTTCCCCTGGCCTTTGACACGTTCGGTTCCTTGGCACCGGAAGCGGTGCGGTTTTTGGCTCGGGCTCAGCGGGTAGTGCACAACAACTTTTCCACCCCTCAAGGGCGGGGGTTTGTTTTTAGCAGATTAGGATTTTCTATCCAGAAAAGGGGTGGCGGCGCAGCTTGTTGCCCGCTTACCTACTGTCCTTATGTAATTTATCATTTTTTTTAATGAAAAATAGTGGGTAGTCAAAAAAAAATTACGGATTATTATGTAAATAGTAATAAAATTTTGCATTTGCACTACGAATAATAACATACTTATAAAGGTTACGGAAATAGGCATCGTACGCTTTGCTTTCAAATAATCATGCATGTGTGACAGGGGTGTCTTCCCTAATGGGACTCCGGGATACTGGGTATGTGGCAGGACAAGCAGTTTTGAAGGCGGAGTCTAAAAATGTGGCTAAACATGAAACAGATTGTTTGAAGAATCAACATACATTCGTGCCCTTTGCTTTTGATATATTTGGATCTCTTACTCCTGAGTCAATCCGATTCCTGGATCGGGTTCAAAAAGTTGTGCACAGTGATTCTTCGCCCTCCAAGAACCTAGGTTGTATGTTTAGTAGGGTAAGATTTACAAATCAAAAAAGAGTCGCGACAGCTTATTGCCCGTTTACCTGTAATCCTTTTGTAATATGTTGTGGTCTTTAAAGTAAGTTTCTAACTCTATTATCAATGCTAATCTAAGTTGCATTGAATTATAGCAAAACTTTTATCAATTATACTAACATATTTTTCCTTTTTTTTTGGAATAGAGTAAGCAATTGTCACTCTTTTTTTTTCCTGGTAATCTCATGTTTTTATAAACATTTTAAAACTGAAGAGATATGAGCCGAATCTGATTATTAGTGCGTCTTGTCCATATCACCAAATGAGGTCTCGAAAACCAATCCATGCTAATGTATGAAACTTCACAGGCAACATGGTAGCGTGACCATCAATAGAAAAAAGATATATCAACTCAATTAGTTATACGCTAGAAGGGGTTCGAACCTAAAACGAACTCGACATGTAATCATTCCCAACATAAATACTAGTCGTGTCACACAAGAGAAATACAATCCTTCAAGGCAAATTTTCACTATTCAGACAAAGATCGGGTTAGCACTTGATCCAAAGTCACCTGATCGCGTCTCGCTTCTTCAAATATCAAATTAGTCCAAAACTAAACAAAAAAGATCATTTTTGTATTTAAGACAACAGAGTGGGTCAAAGATTCATGTGTGTTGTACAAACTGAAAAAAGACACGTACTTATGTTGGAAAAATAGTAGTGAAATCGATTTTTCACTAATTTTGGACTTAAATAAATATATTTATATATGTGTTATATAAATAATTATTTCCGGTTTGTGTACTATATTGTGAGAGTATCACAACGAACCAAACCACGTCCAAATAGAGCTAAGATGAATGAGATATCGAAGCTTGAAAGCTGTAGGTTGGAACAACCAAAGATGAGAAAATGGATTAAGTTTTGTCTCACATTGGTGGGATGACAAAACATAAAGTGGTTTATAAGGAGGAGCACTCCTTGTATATTGTTTAGCTTGAGCCGCTTGAGAGCCGCTTTTGTATTTTTGACCTTGAGCTCATGGTTTGGTACATGGCGGAAGGTTAAGGTAAACCGTAACGAGTGGCACGTGGACTTGACATCCGCGCGCGGATGATCCAAGGGTGAGCAAGCTGGTTCCCGTGGGTGACTTGGTGAGGCGGCATGTGCGCAGACTAGCTCCTTAGTCCGCGCAGTAGTACTGCGTTTGGGGACGGACGCCGCGCGCATGACCAGGTAGCGCCCTGGTCCGCGCAGTTTGATCCCGTGCTACTATTCAAGTCAGTCTACGCCAGTTGACTTGGTCAAACCGACTGTTTCAACTCACCATGAATAGAAAATGGGAGTTACGGTCTACCACTTAAATCCGTTTATTACTTTATGGTCAAATTAATAATAAAATTAAATTGTAATTATGTTACAATTCTTTTGAGTAATTATATATATGAAGTTGGCTTCATATTCGGAGTAGAGATTAGAGAAAATCTCTAGACAAAACTCACTACAAAAACTCAAGAAAATTGTTGTTCCTAAACGAGAGGAGTACTCTCAATCCTTTCAACTCTCTTTACATTTTTCCACAAAATATGAACACCAAATTAATCCGGTGTTATCTCTCTGGACATGAGCCATCTCCGGCAGTACACTACTGTTCCGGTTGTTGTACCCTGGGAGACAGACCGTCTGAGAGGAGGCGCGGAATCTGTTTTAAGGGCCCCGTGTCAAACACGATCCTCAACCAAAACATCGATTATTTCTTTATTCTTGCAGAGACGATTAGTAGAAGATGATGCGGTTGAAGTTGCTTGAATCAAGATTCGGTACATTTTATATTTGTACTTATTTCGTTTATATTTAGTTTTGTATACGGTATTGTACTTTTATATTTCCTACAAATGACGAGAGTCTCGTTATTATTTATTTTATTATTATTTTTTAATAAAATTGTGAACCCTATTTCCTACAACTTAGGCCTTAAACAAATTATATAAACTAATTTTTTAAAACAAAGATAGGTTGTGGTGGTTAATCGACTATCAGGGCCGGCCCCAAGAGGGTGCAGGGAGGACCTCTGGCCTGGGCCCAATTTTTAAAGGGGCACTTTGAGCGGCAACGAGTGTTTTTTTCTGCAAGTATTTTTTTTCTGTGTTCAACCAAAAAAAAGATCTCATCTTGAACATCACGGGTTATAAACGCAAAGAGTAGATAAGGAAGAAGATGAGTCATGCATGAAAAAACTAGATTGGAAGGATACAACATAATTAAAAAAAAAAAAAAATTGAAGTGTGTTACTTGAAATTAATGTTGTGATACAGTAATTATGCAGCATTTGCAGTAAATTTTAATATATAGTAGTATTAAAAAACAGTAATTGTCTCACGCTTTTGTACATGATGCAAGTCAAATTCATTTATTAAAAAACTTTTGAAGTTTAGACTAAAAATAATGGCCCTTCAAATTACTATGGAATTTTAAGAAATGGTGGTTTTTTATGAGCCAATTAGCCAAACATACTAATTTTTATAATTATTACGACACTTTCAGTGCTATATCCAGTTTGACCAGTTCTACTAGGGAACCGGTAAGGACACCGGTTCAATGTCCGCTTCGAAAACATTGCTTAAAAGACCTAAGACTAAGGGGCATATATTTAGCGGCTCGGCCCGGGCACCTGAATTTTCAGCGCCGGCCTTGTCGACTATCGTGGCTTGTACTACTGTTGTTGATGTGTCTTTTTTTTTTATCAATGATTTTTATTGTTTTTGTTACCATTTAGATATTTAGATAGTTGAATTAAGGATCAAAATAAATTTATTTAAATATATGTCATCTTGACAGACGTGCTCAGCCGGAGATACAGCTTGCCACCCCGCCCCTAGTAGAGAGAGTATGTGTAATAATTAAAATTAAAAATTAGGTAGAAACAAGCGATAAAGAAAGAAAGATTCTTGAAGCGTGTCAGGCGGAAGAATCGGTTTCGCCACATTCCCAACGGTTGTGGTTTCATTTGTCCACCTCAAGATTCCACTTTCAACCCCATTTCCTAAACTTCATACATTGTCCTTTTAATAATCTTTTCATTTTTTATACCTATAATACCCTCTGTATACCTATAATACCCTCACTTACCCAACTTATTTACATTTGCCCAATACTTTTACTACACAAACAACTAACCCAATACATTTTTTTTACTGGTGTTACTCTTCGAAAATATATAATGACGGTCAGATACGTATATTACAGATTAAAAAAATATCAAGTAGATTCAAATTGAACAAAAATAATATTCTTATCATCAGTGTTTAGTACTGATACTTTTAGTAAACTCGAGCCAAACTTAAAAATATCGATCAAATAGTTGAGCTCTAATCGGGAATGTTTTATAGTCATGTCAACCTTAGTGGCGTTGTGTCGACTCGAGCCGATTAAATTGCTAGCATACATCCATTCGTATAATTAGTTGTAACAAAAATGATTTAAGTACATAAATTGTTGAGTAATCTTGCGTTTGGACTATTCTAGTTGCATTATTCCTAACAAAATTTGACCCTTCAAATTGCACGTTTAAAACAGATCTCCATACGACTTACTAACATGCTGAAAAAGAAAAAGGAAAGAAAATTATTGTGCACACGAGAATGAATGACTCGAGAGCATGGACTCTATTTTACATGCTAAAGGAAATCATGAAGGTAACTCTTTTACTCAAGGGTCATAATGGGAAACATGCTTGTAGTGACTTGTGCATCATAAATGAAGTGGTACCTTGCTAAGATTTGACTATCCTTTGACCAGAAAAGAAGACATATACCGAGAAAAAAGGGTCTCATAAGTCATAACTCATGCTAAAAGAGCACAACTTCAAGTGGAAATAAAAAATCATATGGGATTTCTCCCTGCAATATGGCAGAATTTGATTGGTATTTGGTTTGATTCGTTACGGTACCAACACTTGCTATAGCAACCAAAAGATAAAACCTAACAATTAAAGTCACGTTATGCCCAAAAGGACATGAACATGTGTTTTACACCGATAGAAAGTAGAAACTCATAAAAGTGAATGCTGGTACTAGTTCTGATAATACAGATATCAGTGCGGATGTTGTTCGGTCGGAATCAGTTTGGTTCATAGCTGTATCGATACTCTACCCACACACGTATAACTTATGATACAAAAAAAACCTATGTCTTGTATATTAAATATACTAGAATGTCGAGTAAAAAAAAGCACAATGGTGTACTCGTCAAAGACGTATATGACGCATGACGGATACCGATATTGGTTCATATCAGTCGGAAGTGGTTCGTTTTGTTACGGTATTGACACTCGTATAGCTTAAAATTCAATTATGTTTAAAGAGTTTTATATTAACCCCCCCCCCCCCCCCCCCTCTCTCTCCACACACACATAATATGTTATATCACATATAAGGTGGACAAAACGGAATCTTTACATAATTTTAAAAGTTTAAGCTATGTTACGGGCTTTGGGCTTTGATGGTTTACTTGGATCCATTAACTAAAATTGGACTTTGATGGCTGCCCGTTAGATGAACCGACTTAGAAAAATGAAACATCGGCTACAAATTAGTTTTATATATTGGGCTTCCATCACAAACTGAAGAGATAAAAATAATGGTGTTTAGAGGCAGTGTTGTAAAAATCGGGGATTAATCGGTGATTAATTGCTAGTCGGTTGGTTACTAACTAAGTTTTCCTTAATCGGTCATTAATCGGTAGTCGGCCGGCCAAAAATCAACGATTCCAACAAGATTTCGGCGAAATTATATAATTCTGGCCAACTTCTGGCTAAATTTTGGCAAAAAACTGTAAATTCCGGCAAGATTCAAACCAAACGATGTAGATTCTGACAATATACTTAAAAAAAGGGTCGAGGAGGGGTTAAAACCTGTCTATTTGAAACATTTACCTATAAAAATGTGTGTATGTATATACTCAAAATTACAATAAAAATCCCGACCTGATTAATCGCTAGTCCCTACCCCATAGGCCGACTAACGCCTAGCAAGTTCTACAACACTGGTTAGAGGTGAACAAACAAGTTATTTTCTCTAATCAGTAAGGTTAACCTAACCACCAATTATTTTTCCATTTTTTGCTTTAACCGGTTATTACCTTAACCGACCGGTTATTACTTTAACCACGTTTGGGTTAGTAGAGCAAAAAATGGCCAACGTCACAAAGAGATGGTCACCAAGAGGCTGCTTAGATAAGAGACGAGAAATTGGCCAAAGATAAAAAGAAAAAGGAAACCGCCCGTCTTCTCACTCAAATTGAAGAGGTGAATATTTGAGAAAGATAAAGTAAACTCAATTCGAAATTGATTAGCCCATGTTAGGTATATAACATAGGATCACAAATGCGAACTGACCTTTCCCTTTAGGTATCTTTTTTTACATATTAAAGACAAACCATAATTCGAATTGACTCATTCATAAGTAAATGGGTCAAAATTGTCACATCTATTTAAGCAGTTTGTTTGTGGTGTTCCAGTTTTGAAAATACAACATCCTTGAAGTATACATTTGAAGAAATATGTTAACTACAATATGCCACAATTCTAGTATATTCATTTTGATAATTTGTTGGTAGAAAGCGAGTCGTAGTTATCAAGAGGACATATCAACTTTTCAAAAGGCCAGGGATACATTAGCTATTTAGGTGTTCTTCCAACAAGTAGTGAAGGAGCGGGTGATGTCTCCACATCATGAGGTTAGCGATAAAAACCCAGTATTTTATATAAAAAAAGGTAACAAAATAATTCATATGTGTTTTAGTAAGTACTCTAGTCAAAGTTATAGTTTTGGTATGGGTGTCTTTTCTTCGAAATGATAAAGCATTTTATATATGACAGATAGGGAGCGACGGGTACTTTCTTGAATTTTTTAAATTGGTTAATGCGTAAATATGATTGGAAAAGTTATATAATCTAATCTCACTACTTTTAGTGAAGTGATTTAATTGATTTTATACATTTGGAACTTGAATTCACTTGGATGATGCCGAAAAGCCAAAATGATCTATGTGTAAGTATATGGGTCAAAATATCATTTCCACACTAACAAGCTTTCTTAAACTTCTATTTGTTTGCTGATCTCTAAACTTCCCTCAGGGTCTATAGTCTATACAAAAGAAGCCCTTGTTTGCTACACCATCATTGACTTTAAAAGTCAAGCGGACTCTAATAGTCAATGGTCAACTATAAATTCCAAACAATCGGTTAACAAGCCATCTTCTCTTGCTATAATTAAGAGAAAACAAGCAGAGACAAAGCTAAAAAGTTGTATATGAGGAGGAAGCGGCTGCATTCAAGGCAAGGAAGGCTGCAAGGAAGAGAGTCGAGGAGAGAGAAAAATCTTCACTTGGCCTTTATAAAAATAATACTCCCTCCGTCCCAATTTAAATGTCCTTATTTCCTTTTTTGTTTGTCCCAAATTAAATGTCTCTTTCTAAAAATAGAAATGTAATTTCTAGTTTTGCCCATAAAAGACAAAACACAATCACCACTTTTAAGGATATTGTTGTCATTTTATCACATACAAACAAAAGATTTCTTAAAAAATGTGTTTTTAGACATAGGACATTTAAATTGGGACGGAGGGAGTATGTCGGTACGTGTTTTAGCATAAAATTAGTGGTAACGAGATATTTAATAGATACGGTAAATGGGTTGGCAAGGTTGGTTGAGTCACAAGATATTTGATTGATGTGGCAAAATGGGTTGCTAGGTGGGTTGGGTAACGTGTCTTTTGATACATCTACGGCTCTTTGGGGTAGCATTTGACGTGTTTCCTTTTAAAACTAATTCTTTGATTTTGCCCGTTTAACCCCTTAGGTGTTTGAAATAACATGAAATGACACATTCATAAGTATAGTTAGACATAAAATTCGGTGTTAGGGGTTGTTTGGTATCCTCTAATTAATCAGTCTCTTAACCATTCAGTTCTGAATCATTTATCATTCAGACTGTTTGTTTCAGCATCTGAATAGAATGGTTAAGTGTTGAACAATTAACCTAATAAGGGGTGCTAAATGATTAAGCTCTTAACTAGGCCTGTAAACGAACCGAACGAACACGAACACAGGCGTGTTCGTGTTTGTTCATTTAACTTTAACCGAACACGAACACGAACACATAATCGAACACATTTTTGTGTTCGTGTTCGTTCATTAAGAAATTTGTCATGTTCGTGTTCGTTTATGTTCGTTCATTTAAACCTAAACGAACAGTTCATGAACATAAACGAACACAAACGATCAATATAAACGAACACAAACAAAAACAAGTTAATAGTGATTCATGAACATAAATGAACGTTAAGGTTAGGGTGGAGAGCGGCTGTGAAGTGTGGGGGCTATGAAGTGTGGAGAGCGGCTGATAAGTGATATGTTTAGAATGTTAAGGTTAGGGTTAAGTTTTTAGAACATATGAATTAAGGTTACTCAACAAAAGGAAATAAACAATAAAAATAAAGTTACGTTTAATTAAACAAACATAAACGAACAAAAAATAAACGAACATAAATGAACGAACATAAATGAACAAACATAAACGAACGTTCATGAACATAAATGAACGAACACAACATGTGTTCATGTTCGTTCGTTTAATTAAACGAACAAAAAATTGTGTTCGTGTTCGTTCATTTATTTAAATAAACGAACATAAACGAACTTCCCGCCGAACTGTTCACGAACAGTTCATGAACGTTCGGTTCGTTTACAGGCCTACTCTTAACCATTCAGAGCCTCTTAACCATTCAGATCATCTTAATGATTCAACACTTAATAAACCAAACAGCCCCTTAATCTACTAGTGGTTTACCTTTGGTCGGTTGTATGTGGCGTTTTTTTTTAAATCATGTCGTTTAGCACCAAATGTATACTTCTACTTAAAAAAATGTTCTTTTTTGTTTAATCTTAAAATTAAGTGTGAGCACACGATTTGTATAATTGGTTTCATGTAACATGTTCACATCGCTTTCAGTTTCTTCAATCATATCTTGTTTTTACAGATGGCCATATTAGATCAAGACTTTATATGTATGGCTGTGTGCATTTGTTTGAGTGTGGGTAGGGGCCTGGGTTCGTTGGTTTGAAGTTCAATTTGTTGACTGTTTACTTATGATATATGACTAATTATTTGGTTATATTATAAATAGGCCATTGACCACCAGCCATTTAAATATTATAATTCCCCGGACCCCCTTTGGTCCATCCATCCTCATTCTTGCACCTTTTAACCTTTGCCGACGAAAATTCTGCACAAAACGACAGTGTTTCATCCCATTTTTATACAGTTAGCCCAGTAAGTTATAATCTATCTATATGTCTTTTATTATAAATAAGTAACGAACCGCGTTGACAGTGGCGTCTCTAAAGATTTAGGTACCTTGTCCTAGCCATTAAAAAATATACCCCTCAGACATTAAGTTTTTAGTTTTAAATGAGCATTAGATTTATAATAAATACACACGCATGCACGAGCGCACACACACCCGTGTGTGTAAAATATGTATTTTATATAAAATGTGCCCCGAATAAAATGGACCCTAGCCGTGGGTCCTCCCCGACCGCCCTAAAGCCTCCCGTGGCGTTTGATGTCACAATTTTGTAAGCTGAACATTTTTCATGCCTCTTATTTCACCCTTCCATATTATATCTCTAATTTTTGTAAATATATATTCAAAATATTGTTTTATAATTCTTAAATCTTCATTTTTGTAAATGCGCCCTTTATTGTAGAATGAATTAATAACGTTCTTTTATTCAACGTATATAATATACGAGTCTTGTAATTGAAATAGATGTTGCAATCTCATAAACTGACAACATAAAACGCGTAACGGTATAAACAATAGATTTTTTTTGCCAAAATAGTGCTACAGGACGGGATTTTTGTGCATTTGGGGGGTGTCAGATCAAGATTTAAGCTTTTGGTGAAACCGCAAGTTCAACTTGCGGTTTCTCTCTCCTACTCACCAAAAGTGCATGATTCAAAAAGGAAACCGCAAGTTCAACTTGCGGTTTCTCTCTCCTACTCACCAAAAGTCCATGATCTCTCCCACTTAGTCAACGACACATAAGCATAAACTGCAACTTCAAGTTGCGGTTTCATCAAAAGGACAAATCCTGATCTGACACCCCCCAAATGCACAAAACTCCCGTCCTGTAGCACTATTTTGGCAAAAAAATCTAAACAATATTGATTACTAAGTCATCTTATCTTGTTAACCAACTCGTAAAGTGATTATACTTCGATTAACACTACAATCGACTTACCATTGGTATGAAAATAACTCAAATTTTAGCAAAATCACTTGTTAGAAAGCAAAACTACACCGCACCTCATTAACAGTGTATAAACTTTAACATCGTGTTATTCATAATAAAAAGAAAAGTGTCGATATGTCTCGAGGAGAGAACGTTGGTTCAAAACTAGACAAAGAGAGTATTAAACTTATTACAAATTACAACCTCAATGCATATCATGTATAACATGAAATTATTTCAGAAAATGATAAATCATGAAATTATTTATATAGTGGAGAAAAATAATGATAATAATAATAGTAGACAAGTAAAAAGCAACGACAATAATCGACACATCCGTCGTGGGTCAAATTGCCATCCACTATCACCATCACCAAAGTAATAAAAAATATTATCATGTCACAAACCATAACAATATCCGTATATACGTGAATTATTTGCACTAATACGCGAATTATTTTTTAGAGCGCAATTAGTAGCCATATCAGGGAAAAAGTAAAAGTGGTGAAGCCGCTGATCCATTTAGCGACTTCTCCCTCTCCCCTGCCATGTTTTACACCACTCTTCCAACTAGGGGTGAAGCTTGGTTCTGGAATCGGGAGGGGCCGGACTCAATTTTTTTCGATCGGTAGTGGCAAATCGGTGTGGGCCGGACTCAACCCGGACTCGATTTACCTACGAAAATCACAAATTTATACTACTGCGCCAAAAAACAGGGGGGCCAGGGCCACCCCTGACCCTCAACATCCTTCGTCCCTGCTTGCAACATTGTTTGTGAAGCCTCACTCTCAATCAGGGACTTCTAAAAAGCCTCACTCTTGATCTTGATGGTGACTCCAAACCTTGATCTTGATGGCACAAACTAAGCTAGGAAACAAGAGTGAATTTTATTAAAATATTCAAGCACAAACAAGATGAGAGTTGAACTTTTGGTGAAGCCATAGATTCAATCAGCGGCTTCTAAGAAGCCTCACTCTCAATCAACGACTTCTGATAGAATATTTTCGCATGGCAGGTTGATTGTTTTCGAGAGGGAGAAGTCGCTGAACCAATAGGCGACTTCACCCCTTTTAATTTTTCCCTGATATGGCTACTAATTGCGCTCTAAAAAAAATACGTCGCCCACTAATGCAAATGATTCGTATGTATTGTACGTACCTAACGAACCACATTCAAATAACAAATACGATGCATCATGACCTCAAGCAACCCATCAACCCTGATTTATATGGCACCTTCATAATCATAGTTTCATCCTTTTGTAACACCGTGTATTTGTTCAATGAATCTTCTCCTTTCTTTATCACACTTTCATTAGAAACATTTCGAAACAATACCATATTCTTGAAGTTCCACTTATTGTACCATGTTAAACCACCAGCCGATGATTCATTCGAAGAGTTTTTTCGGTTGTTTAACATACCCGGAACTCTAAATGGCGATAAAGATCGAGAAAGTTTGCATGATCTGTTGGTTTTTGTTGTAGGGTTTTGACCTCTTAGGGTTTGGTCACATGAACTTTGTTTAAATGCTTCTGAGAATGGATCGAATGTTTTCGGCTTAGGTTTTGGGGATAATGCGTCTTTGAGCCGTGATTTTGGTGATTTTGATAGTTTGGGTGATGTATTAGAGCAATGCAGACGTGGGGGTGGTTTTAATGGCTTTATCTTGCCACAGTCGAAGAGCTCGTCTGCTGCGGATATGGAATGGCGTTCCAGGTAGCCGAATGCGAAATCTGTATCGTATTCTAATGGGAAGTGATCATGGTGATTTTGTTTTGGGATTCCTGGTTTGTGTTCCCAAAAGAAAGGGATAGTGGATTGAGGACTTGAAGGCGCGGTTGCGTATGGGGAAGTGGCGGTGCTGTCGTCATTGAAGTCTACGACTGGCGATGGCAATGTCGATGGCGATTTCATCTTTGGTTTCATGTAAGGTGAAGACGGATGATTGTTTGGAGAAAGGTTTGTAGATATGTGGGAGAAAGAGTGTAGAAAGAAGTGGACCAAAAGTTGTGATCACAAGCTAGCGGGGTCTAGTGCAATAAAATGTATTGTTAATTATGATAAAACTAGCTTTTATCCCGGGAGCGTCCCGGGTTGAAATCTATAATCTATAATCTATAACTTATAATAAAAGAATTGAACTTTGATGATGTGGCATTCAATGGAGGCCTCAACCCCTCCTTGAATGTGCCACGTGGCATCATGTAGGATTTTTTAATTTATGAGTTTTTTTAATAAATCTATATATATTATAATTAATTTAGGAAAAGATAATAATTCAAAAACAAAATTAAATTTTCTCTCTAATGTTTCCTCCCATAACTTTTAAACGTTAATATCTTTTATATACGGGATTTTTTAAAGAAAAAATTACACCAAATTAACGAGCGTTTTATTATTTTTCCAACGAATACCATAGTGCTATATAAAAAACGGAGAAAAAAAAACAACTATTTTTGTGGGGTTTTATTTTCAAATATATTTTACTCTACTAATAAATCACAAACGATAAACATAACTTCATAGGCGGAGATTCCTTTTTTTATATTTGAATATTATAACTTATGACAAAAATTTGTTTAAAATAAATAAATATTATTATTATTATTATTATGATTATTATTATTCATTAATCATGTATTGGCAAATCATTAATTATGTTGTCATATTAGATATTTTATTATGTTATATTAAATATTTCAACCCCGGGACACTCCCGGGATAAAAGCTAGTATCTAATATAACATATTAATTTTACATATGGAATAAACTGATGCGCTTTATAGTTACATGTAGGAAAGCTGTAATCGATCATTTTAAAAAGAACTAACATGAAAAAAGAAAAAAAAGTTATTTATTGAAATAGTATTATAATATCCATACATATATTTTAGTTACATACTAAGAGTTATGTGATTCGTTAAAAAAAAATTCATGGGTATATGATCGGATATATAGTTCGGGTATTTGGGTATGTAGTTTCGGGTAATAGGGTCGGGTATCACCTAATCCCAGACCCGACCCAAACCCACAATTTTTTTTAAACTAATCGCAAACCCAACACAATACCTGTCGGGTTACAAAAAAATAGTCATTTTTTTTCTCCGTTTTTATATAGCACTATTGTACTCGTTGGAAAAATAATAAAACGCTCGTTAATTTGGTGTAATTTTTTTTTTTAAAATCTCGTATATAAAAGATATTAACATTTAAAAGTTATGGGAGGAAATATTAGAGAAAAAATAATAAAGGTTTAGTATTTAAATTTAGTAGATTAGGTTTTAATACATTATTTGTTTTTTTTAATTGGTGTAATAGGTGTCATCTATGATCCTACATGGCATCTCTCAAAGGAGAGAATGCATAAATAAATGACATGTAGGATTTCTCCCTTTGCAATATATATATATATAGGGTAGGGATCATGCGAGAACCAACTTTAGGGAGAGAACCAAAGAACCAATGTGAACAGAGGGCATTATTGTAAATATGATAAAGACATAAAAAATAAAAATAAAAATAAAAACGTGAAACATACAGAATCATCATATTCATCATCACATTCATCTCTTCCCCTTTATCACTCAAACCCTAACTATCTTCATCTCCACCATCAATGTAACCTAACAAAATTATTATTATTATTATTATTATTATTATTATTATTATTATTATTATTATTATATATTTGAGACACCAAAACCTAGATTTGGCATGATTTATCTTCTAGTCATTTGCTTGTTTCCACGAATCTAACCATGGGGTTTCAACAAATATAAAAGCTGGTCATGAATGACTAATTAAAACTTTTGAGGATAATTGATATGGCATGTAGTTTTTTTTTTTTTGAGATTTGCTTGATTTATGAACAGTTTGATTTTTTGCCAGGCTTGTTTGTTTTACTTCTTTCATTTGTTGTTTTTATGCTCGTTTTGATGTAAATATGTCTTTGTTTGGTACCCACTTTTACTAGAAACAAACATAATGTTCTTATAAATTACTATTTATGGTTTTTGGTAGGCGTTTGATGGTGGCACCACGGTGGTGACGGTGGTGCGTTTGCATGTGCTGGTCCAGGTATTTTCTTTTCTGTTTTATATTTATATTGTCATTCGTGAAGAAACTTGTTTGAGCTTATGCTTTTGGGGTTAATTGAACAAACTTGTATCTTTCTATGTTATATTTAAAGTGTGCATACTAGTTGCTCGATGAAATGTCTACTATTGTTAATACAAATGTTGGTGTTTATTATGAGTTTTGAATGGATAATATGTTTTGAATGATGATATTTCATGGTCATATAAAGATGGTATAGTTCATAGTGGCTGAATGTATTTTGCTTTAAACTCTTTATATGGCCAAGGCAAAAAGGTTGACAACGCTGAAAAACAATGCAAAAAATGAGTATTAGAGTAGTATAGTGTAATCAATATGCATAAGTACCGTGTATATTTTTCTTTTGAGGTTGTATCACCCCATAAACATGGTAAAGAATTGCTAATTTAAAAGTCAACTGATATGTGGTCAAATAATTTCTTATATTTGGAATAATTGTATTTTTGTTATACATTTGATGGAACCTATATTGCCTTCATGTTATCACAGAAGGCAATGGATAGGCTGGACGGTAAAAAACGTGAAAGCGATTTTAGTACTACCAAACTTGGTAAAAAATGTGAAAGCGATTTGGTACCATTAAGGCCGTTTATATTGATGCACATGTGCATAATTTATATGGTAATGATAAAATTAATGTTAATGCACATGTGCATTAAGGTTGAAATCTTGTTATCATTAAGGTATTTCGCTATGACGCACATGTGCATATGTTATGTGGTAATGAAAAAGTAAACTTAATGGACATGTGCATTAATATTGTAAGTTTTGTTTTTCTTATGTGTTGTTTATTATTTGTATTCAAAAGATGGGATAAAAAAATGTAACTGTTGTGTTATAATCGAGGTATAAAGGGTCAAAAGAAAGCTGCCGGATGCAATTGAGGATGATGACATAATCGTTGATCGGGAAGTTAAAAAAGGTCGGTATTATTTATTTAATCAATTTAGATATATATGCACATGTGCATATATGTATATTTTTCATGTTAACTAATAAATGTCAATTTTTAGTTGCTTAAACACACGAACAATGTGATAAATTTGTTAAGTATACGTTGTTCAGGTTGACGGATGGAAAAACAATGGAGATGTTGGATGAAGCATCAATGAGGTGTGAAGAGTGTTGTAAGAAGATAAGTAAACGGGGAAGAAGATGAAAAGGGGACAAATAAGCAATATAATGGGACACTGTTGGTGAGCGTGAGGTTGAGAGATAATTAAAAGTTTGTAGGTAGGTGGTTAGTGGTAACATGGTTGGTTTGTAATAATGATATTTTTTTTTCTATTATCATTGTTTTATTGTGTTGATGGTTTGGTAGAAACGAAATGTAATTATATAATAAAACTAGATCGATACAAAAAAGTTTGTTGTTTGAAGCATGCACATATGTATATTGTGGGTGGTCTTATATGGTGGTTGATATGTTGGTTATGTTTGTGATTACTATTTTGGTGTATGTAAATTTGTATGATAATGAAATTGAGATATGCACGTGTGCACAATTAAAATTAAAACCCCCGCCATCCAAAAAACATGAACTCACCACCCAATCCCCCCAAAAACACCTAACCCCTTCCCACCATACCTAAAACCTAAGCCCTGAAGCTAAACCACTCGAAAAACCTAACTATATTAGTGAAATGCACATGTGCATGCATTACACATTTCTTATTTTATAGTTATTATATAGAGTTGTTTTATGTTTATTAATGTTTGTTGTCATACACTTGTCTTATTTTTCAATTTATGGTATAATATGCATGACTATGCAATTAACGAGTTCGAGTGTATTTTATAGATCTCTTCGCATCCATTTAATGATCATTGAAAAAAAAAATTCACTCCTTATATCTCATACCGCGTCCATTTAATAATCATTTCATTATGGTAATTGACAATGTATTCAAAAGTGTGATTTAACAGTGAAATGCACATGTGCATACGGTATATTTCTGTATATATAACAGTGAATTGCACATGTGCATCAGGGATGACGTCATATCAGCCATTTTTTTTAATTTTTTTTATTTTTTTTTGAATTATTAATGCAAAATAATCATTTTGGTGTTTTTACTTTTTTTATTTATTTAGGTTATATAATTTTTTTATTATGTTTTTAAATTTTTTGATGGAGGAGTTTTTATAGACACCCTTCATATTTACAAAAATGTCACCTGTTCACACTGGTTCTTTGGTTCTCTCCCTAAATGGTGGTTCTCAAATGATCTAAATCCTATAAATATATATATATATATATATATATATATATAAATAGGGGAGGGATAATTTGAAAACCCTTCCCACTTAAGAAAACCCATAAAACCCACATCCTAACCATCCATCTTCATAGATCTATGGCTGTGATCTCTTATGGATTTTAATCAAAAGAAAAGATAGTTATTTAATGAAGAAAGGGTAGTTTTGTCTAACCATTTTTTTCTCTCACTTACATATGCTTTTATATACTTTTTACTGACAAAAAGAGGAGCTTATCCTCTTCCATTGATAAACATCTTTCTTGTCTAAAACATAATAAAATATTTTGACTTTAAAAAGAAACAAAACTGTTTTTCCAGAATTGAATGATTTGTAAGAAAAACATATGTTCTTTAATAAACAAACTATACAAAACATATAAAGCAGACAAAACATATGTTTTCAGTTACACATACAAAAATATGTAAAATGAAAAAAAAAAAAGCCTTAACATTCAATTGTTAACAGAGAATAACATGTATTTTTACAAATATGTTGAATTTATTTGTTAAAAAAATATGTCCAACGACAAAAACATATGTTTTTACAATCTTATCTCCCTAAAAATTCAAACCACCAATCCAAAACAACAAAAAAACATGTGTTTTGCCTTTGATAGATCGATTAATTCATGAACATTACAAAAAAAAAAAAACTGAAATAAATAGTTATACAAACCAGAAATACAAAATAAATAACATTATCTTCTTCGATTCACCAACATCCAAACAAAAAAAATACCAAAAAAAATTTCAGGTTTCTCTCTCCAACTTCTTTTTCTGTCTCTAAACATATGTTTTTATCTATATGTTTTAGCAACAAGAAGGTGACCATCTTATTTCACCAAGAACATATAAATAAATTATCAATCCAAACAACAAAAAAACATGTGTGTTTAGATGAAAAAAAAGAACCATAATTTACAAAAAAAAAACAGATCTACTAACAACAACAAACATCAACAAAATATCAACAAAATATTGTCATTTCACGACCTTCAAGAAAACCGGATCTACTAACAACAACAAACATCAACAAAATATTGTCATTTCACGACCTTCAAGAAACCCCATAAGCAAAACATCACCGACGTGCACCACTGGTTCCATCTCTATCGCCGTGCACGACCTTCAAGAAACCCACCAGAAAACGAACCAAGATCTAGCTTTTCACAGCTAAAATGGTGATGGTGGACGTTATGATGGTTGATGTTGGTGGTTCGATAATGGTGATCTAGTTGCATGTTATTTAAAGAGATTTATGTGTTTGTGATCTAGTGAAAAGAAAGTGAGATTATGTATGTGTAAAGATAAAGTTGAAAATGGTGTTCTGATATGTATACATCTTGTGTGGAGGTAAAAGTAAAAAAGGAAGAGAGATGGTATGGGTCAACATCAATATTGTCATAGATATGGAAGATTGTGTAAGAGAGACAATTACTATGATACCCTTATGCACAAATACAAAAATGTGGATGTGGAAGCATTATGGCCACAAGATGGGGTTTCTAAGGTTTTCATAAGTGAGAGTGGTTTTCATTTTAGAATTGTCCTATATAAATATATATATATATATATATCCTGGGAACGTCCCGGGTTGAAATATCTAATATGACAACATAATTAATGACTTGCCAATATATGATTATGAATAGTATTATTATTATTATTATTATTATTATTATTATTATTATTATTATTTTAAACAAATCTCTGCTATAAGTTATCATATTCAAATATAAAAAAAAACGAATCTCTGCGCCGGGGTATAAATCTAGTGTCATTACAAAATATTATATAATGTCAAATGAATTCGGAAGTTTGTAATCGATCATTCTAAAAAGAACTAACATGAAATAAGGAAAAAAGTTATTTATTGAAATATCGAACGCATTAGTCTAAGGGTTAATCCCAGACTCGACCCAAACTCACAATTTTTTTAAACTAATCCCAAACCTGACACAAAACCTGTCGGGTTACAAAAAATACTCGTTTTTTTTCTCCGTTTTTTATATAGCACTGTGTTACTCGTTGGAAAGATAATAAAACGCTAGTTAATTTGGTGTAATTTTTTTCTTTAAAAAATCTCGTCTATAAAAAATATTAACGTTTAAAAGTTACGGGAGGAAACATGAGAGAGAAAATAATAAAGGTTTAATATTTACATTTAGTAGATTAGGTATTTTAATAGATTAGGTTAAACCATATTTATTTCTTTTTTTAATTGGTCTAGAGTTGCCACATCACATCCTATTTGGCATCTCTCAATTGAGAGATTGCATATTATTATGACATGTAGGATTATTAGCTTTGTAATATATATATATATATAGAGAGAGAGAGAGAGATTATTATTTTATTATGTATAGAAAACTGTTTTTTACATGATATACGCGTATATTCATACAAGAAATAATTCGTTACAGGTATAACACTTCATCGCACAAAATGTATGTTTTAATCTAAAATCTGTAAATATATATAAAAGAATTGATGTTTGCTGATGTGATATTAAATGGTGTCTCATCCTTCGGCCTTTTAAATGTGTCACGTGACACTCTCTATGAATTAAAAAAAACTACCTATAAAACATCTTCTCTTTCAACCCAAACCCTAAACACCCAATTAATCTCCACCTCTTTTCCCCACTTCTAATTGACCGTCATCCTCCCTCCGCCGTCACTCACCTCCATCACCGACCTCCCAATCGATCTGCTCTCGATCTTCAGTAAAGCCACACAGGTATGCTCTATACTATTCACACAAACCGTAAACAATCATAGTATTCCTTTCACAATCGTTTATCTCACTAATTTATTATAATCTCTTCCTCATTGTTTGTTCTATCTGTTACAATCGACTTACAGTAGCTTCCAGTTTCAATTTCCTAATTAACAACCTCTAATTCGGTTCATATTTTAACCAGTAAGATGTTAATTCAATGATTTGTAAGCATTGTTTGTTATTTTAGCAGGGTTTTTTTACTGAGTATTGTAGATATGATTTGAACCGTTCATGTTCGTCGGTGATGTCTGAAGGTATAAAGTCGCTTACTGTTTTTTTAACTTCACTTTTAATGTGGTTTGATGAGATTTTGTTTTAAAACAAATTTACATTCGAATTTATGTGTTATCAAATCTTTTTAATCGTATTTACCTACCCCGGTGCATAGGTTTGCAGCTTTAGTCTATGTACAAAACACATCATATATGCGTAGGGTATTTGAGATTGTCAGATTGATTATTAACTATATATAATTTGTTTATAGTGTTTTAGCATATATAGCAAATGAGTTAAACAAATAGGAAGACTTCATCCATTATCAAAAGGTTATTATTATCAAACCTGATTTAACTTTTTAGTTATTTACTACATGTACCTAAACGCCTCCGTGTTAATAAAGAGCTCGACAATATATGCACTCGCTTCAAAAACAAAAATGTTACTTTCCTCTACCTCTTTTATATCATATGCTAATTAAAGTATTTCAACACTTTAATATATGCTGATATCAAAAAGTGGTTTATCGAGAAAGAAGGGAACTTGCGTGCACTGTTTTCAACGTTGCAATACGTATGTACAGCTTTCTAAAATTTCTTACATATTATAAACCCGTGGATGAAATCTTTGAGGGGCACCTAATTTGTTGCTAATTTATTCCATACCCGGACGTAAGATAAATTTATCTCGATTGTTTATTTTTGTTGCAGATTCTTGGACCCAACAGTGGTTGGCAACCTGTGTCACTGACGGAGATCATAACCACCACTGCGGTTAAGAAAGCTTATAGAAAGGCAACACTATGTGTGCATTCCTTTTTTCAATACATTTGATATGTTTTCTTCTTTTATCATTTTTTATATGTCATGTTAGATTTTTCTACCCCTAGACCTTCCTGGGGTAATCAGCTAGTTTAAAAATAAGTAAAACTACTTTTGTGTATCACCTTTCATCGTGTGTATGATAAGTACAATGCATGTTTGGCTTATAACTAAAACGCATACACGAATCTTCATGGCGCACTTGGTTAAATTTTACTTTATGCAAGATGATTTAATGAATGAAGTTTAGACAAATCTGAAAACCAATTTCTTAGCTCATTTATACATGAATCAATATGATGTACCTGTGGTATTTATCGTTGATAGTTATCCAAACATATCGAAGCCTTGGACAATCACAAGAGCAATAAGCTAGTTATGTAACATTATCAACATATAAGGACATAACACGATGGGTGCCATTTCATACGCGAAAATTTTCATTGACACTCGAAAAAAATGTTAATGACAGATGTCCGGTTTGTTATTCATTTAAAAAGAAATGAGTCTTTTAGGTCTTCTAATCAATATGATTTTGTTTATATGAGGTTTACAATTTTTATGTGAGAATGGTGGTTTTATGTTGATAGTGTCTTACTTTTCGCAATTTTTAATATATTTTCTTCTCTAAATCTTGTTAAATCAGCTACCAATGTTAACAAATCAAGGAAACATTTGAAGTATAATTATAATACATTTTTCCCAAAAGAAGACCGAAATTATCACTTTGGTAGGGTATCTTGACAATCTAGTTTGGTAAAAAAAATAAACTAGTGTGTCAAGTGGTTATCACATCATTACTAAACTTTCAACCAATTATTATGTCTCATCTTATTTTATCACAATTCATCACATTTTATTACTAAATACGAGATGTGGTCATTACATCCATTATTAACCCTTTAAAAAAACAATATTAAATAAACTACCGCATTTATTTAAATTCAAATACAAATAAAATGAAATTAATACAAAATACAACCTAAAAGAAAATTATTAAATAATAAAATTACGTAACCGATAAGTTTGGCTTGTTGAATTCAATATCTAAACCACCAACGTGTTTCGTTAGAACAACTCGTAGTTGATAGTGGGTTTGTTCATTCTTCAACTCCAAAAGAATATCAATGCTAATGTTTACCAGTGTTGGAGGGTCCATAACGTAATCCGGATATATATTGTGTGCCCCTCTTCCATTAATATCATATTGTGCAATATGACATGCATGTACACAACACTCCCTATTTTGCTTGATCAGTCAAATGTACCGGTGGATCAATTATGTGCCATCTAGTTTTCAAAACACCAAATGCTCGGTCAACATCTTTTCTCACCGATTCTTGTAACCTCCTAAACAATATTTATTTGTCGACAGGCAAAAACGAATAAGATTTCACAAAAACAAACTCGGGTAGCTAGAAGCTATCAACAAGATAGAACCCACGTTTATATTGTCTCATGTTCATCGTAAACGGATACGTTGGGCGGTTCCTTGTAACTCGGTATCAAATAACGGTGACTGATATAGAAAATTAATGTCGTTGTCTAAGTAAAGAGGACCAAATACGCATGCCAAACCCATAAATCATTCGACGCAACGGCTTCAAGCATGATCATCGGTTTTTTAGGATCACCTCTCATAAACTGGCATCGGAAACTCTTCGGAAAACTTTTCCAAACGATGTGCATACAGTTGATGGTACCGACCATCCCTAGAAGATGCCATCTAGCTTCATTTGGGGTGTAGAAACGTGTTATGTCGTGTCTAGTCGGTCTTCGTAGATACTCTTTACTGTATAACTTAATAATAGCATTGAAAATAGTGAAGAGACTCACTTGAACATCAAATTCACCAGGAACGGTAGTGGTTGCAACTTGACGAATCGCGGATGTGCATTTTCTTGAAATCATTCAAATTAAGTTTCGATGTCTCCCAAAATATTGAAAAATAAATCTTTTGATATACTGAATCGATTTTAAACATCTCGGCTTTGTACTTTGGGTTTTCAACAAAGTAATCATTTATTATAACGTCACTTGCCCCCATGAATCATGATGTGCAATTTTTTTCTTTGACCGTCGTCCTGTATCTTCAAGGTTCGTAGCTTCGCAAACCTTTGAAAAAAAATCAAGAGTACACCCACCAAGTCAGATGAACTATGTGAGTCGAATGGAAACGTACTCGGACCTTTAATTTGATAATCTTTTCTGGGTTCAAATGTGGGTGTATTGTATTTGCTTTTTTTATTATATTTGGTTGAAATAAAAGGTGTATATATAATGTAGTTAAAATGGATTGTCTTTTATAAAGAAACGGTCATATGACCATTGTCGGCCAGCACCAACGGCTACTTTCACAAAATCTCGCTCGCGATGTACATCACGAGCTATGATAGTTTCCATCCATCACGAGCCACATGGGACAGAGTTCGCGATGATCACAGTCAGCCATCACGTACTGCCCCATCCACCCTTAGTAAAGTGCTTACTTTAGGTCTCGATCTTGTTACCAAGACGTCTTTCTTCCTTTCTTTCTGTGAAACATTCAGCAAAACATGTAATCTTATCAAGGTTACATTATTTGGTCAATATTGGTCGCAAAAAAATTAGACGGCGTAGATTTACTATATCTCCATTATCCAAAACAATGGTTTGACAATTGAAGTGAAAAAGAAAATGAAAGGTTAACTAATGATTGTGATTTGTATAAAGAAAAACAAAAAACGATAAACTTATAGATCTCTAAATACGAAAAAGAAAACTAACATAAGTACTATACAATATATCACGAGAGACTGAGAGGGAAAATCTAGACGCGATTTCAAAATTAAACTTTTTTTTTCAATTGTGAGACCGCGTATGTCATTATAACCCTCTTCCATATCTTATTTTTTAAAATTAAAAATTATTAGCATAATGTGTGCTTAACTTGTAAACATGTCTTTAACCTGTTTACACGAAAATTAAGTGGTCTTATCGTGTCGACTTGTTTAAGACACAAAATTTAAAGGTCGTGCCGGTTCGTGTCTTGTTATCGTGTTTGTGTTTCAAGTTGCCATCCCTAAGATATATCACTTGGGAAAGAGAAGGAGTGAAGGTGTTGTGTATTTGTTCAAGTGTTTAGTGTGATATGGTGATGTTTTTGTGCCTGCCTTTGGTCCTTTATACCCGAGAGAAAGAGAGAAAGATGTATAGTGTGTGGGTTTGTATAGGCAAGTCAAAGTTTATAGATTGTTGCATCAAAAAGGTGTTTAACCCCTTTTGTATAAAGATTTGACTAGTTGATATTTGTTGGTTTGTGTAGGTGGTCTTTGGGCCAATTTTTATGGGGAATGGGCAAGACCATTGTGGCTAGTCAACAAAGCATGGAAACCATGGAAGACCTTGTATACTCCATTCTTGTATAAGGTACTAGAAAGTCGGGTTAATGGGATAAGAATGGTGACTTGTATGTGAGTGTATATATATATATATATGCGTATATATGTATGTATGTGTAGAGTGTGTATAGTGTAGGCTAGCAATATGTCCAAAATCACACTTGTTCTTGCCTTGGGAATGTATGGGCCGTAAAAGGTGTATAGGGAATGAGCATGGATGTTTTAGAAGGTCAACTTGTGTAAGTGTGGAGTTGTAAAGTGGCTAAGGTTCCATATTGGGAAATGAACTTGGTTTGTGTGATTATATGGTGTGTGTATTTTATCCATGGTGTGTTTTGTCAATAATATTATCTATGTATGTGTGTGTGGTCGCGTGTATATATATATATATATATATATACTAGATTATACCCCGGGAACGTCCCGGGTTGAGAAATCTAATATGACATATTAATTTTACATATGAAATAGAATGCTTCGCTTTACAGTTACATGCAAGAAAGCTTCGGGTAGGGCCTAACCTAAAACAATTAAAAATGTATCTCCAATGTTAACGCCTAACCTTAAACAATGTATAACTCTAATATTAATATCTAACCTAAAACAATGTATAACTCCAATAATGCTAACGCATGTTGAAAATAGAATTCATATTTACTGATTTGAACATAATTAGTGACTTGCCTACACATGATTAATGATTTACCTGAACACTTTGTGTTTTTGAAAATAGAATTCATATTTACTAATTTGAACATTATTAGTGACTTGCCTATATATGATTAATGATTCACCTGAACACTTTGTGTTTTTTTTTGTATGAACAAAACCCCACAAAAAATAGTCGTTTTTTTCTCCGTTTTTTATATAGCACTATGGTACTCGTTGGAAAGATAATAAAACGCTCGTTAATTTGGTGTAATTTTATTCTTTAAAAAATCTCGTATATAAAAGATATTAACGTTTAAAAATTATGGGAGGAAACATAAGAGAGAAAAATCCAATTTTATTTTTAATTTTTTTTCCTAAAATATCTCAATGCCACATGAGATAACACATGGCACACTCAAAGAGGAGAATGTCTCTTTGAGTGCCATGTCATTAAAATGGTTTTGGTTTATTATATGTATAGATATATATATATATATAGGATTTGGATCATTTGAGAACCACCATTTAGGGAGAGAACCAAAGAACCAAGTGTGAACACAAAAACCCTTCCACCAAAAAATAAAAAATAATAATAAAAAAATTATATAACCTAAAAAAATAAAAAAAAGTAAAAACACCAAAATGTTTTTTTAGTGTCAATCTTTCAGAAAAAAAATAAAAAAATACAAAAAAAATAAAAAAATAAAAAAAAATGGCTTTTATTACGTCATGTCTGATGCACATGTGCATTTTGCTGTTATATATATATACATACATATACCATATGCACATGTGCATATCACTATTAGAGCACACTTTTGAATAAGTTATCAATTACCATAATGAAATGATCATTAAATGGACATGATATGATATATAAAGTGGAAAAAAAAATTATTCAATGATCATTAAATAGACGTGAAGTGCATTTCACTATTATAGTTAAGTTTTTTTTCATGTGTTTATCTTTAGGGTTTAGTTTTTAAGTATGATGGGAGGGGGGTTAGTTTTTTTGGGAGATGGGGTGGTGGGTTTAAGCTTTTGGGGTTGGTGGTGAATAAACTTAAAAAAAACCTCTATATAAAACTATAAAATAAGATAGTTATACTACATGCACATGTGCATTTCACTATTATAGTTAAGTTTTTTAATGGGTTTAGCTTTAGGGTTTAGTCTTTGGGTATGGTGAAAGATGGGGGTATCTTTTTGGGGGGATGGGATGGAGCGTTTTGGTTTTTAGGGGGTGTGGGGATAGATGCACATGTGAATTTGACAATTGGGGGGGGGGGGGGGATTGGGGCGGTGTGGGGGATAGGGAGTTTAGGTTTTTAGGGGGTGAGGTGGGTGGGTTTAGGTTTTTAGGGGGTGGAGGTGGGGTTTTTAGGTTTTTTTTTGTTTGTGTTCACACTGGTTCTCTGGTTCTCTCCCTAAAGTTGGTTCTCGTATGATCCCTACCCTATATAGGTATAAATATAGGTATATTAGTTCCATTAACCCACACACACACACACACACACACACACACACATATATATATATATGTTTTTGTGTGTAGCCATGTATGTATGTATACATATGTGTATTGGTTTGTCCCATAATAGTTCCAATAATATACATTTGTGGAGTTGTCCTACACATACACCCTTGTGAATGTTTATCTTGTGTTCATGTCCACATGTCATATAGTGTGTTAATTTACCCTTAACATATGTTGAATTGTTTAAATAATACATAGCATATATGTTTGGAAATTGATGTATGGTCAGATTCCACAATTTAATGTGTTGAGTATTCACAAAAATGTCTCGTGAATGTCCAGGTTTACATGGGTAAATGGGACTCTATAATGGATTCCTGAACTATCATGGGCTTTGCTAGACTCGGGGTGACACATGTACTGTAATAAAATGCATAATACACTACTAGAATTGACAAAATTGTGAGAGTATGTATGGATAATGACTGTGATTTCGGCGGGTGTCACATTCTACCCCTGTTAGAGGTTTTTCGTCCATGAAATTTTTGGTGTTGGTCATCTGACTGGTGGTCTCTTGGAAGAGATGTGGGTACTTGCGTTTCATTTGATCCCCACGCTCCCAAGTGTACTAAGGTCCGCGCTTGAAATTCCAATGCACCTTGACTAGGTTGACCTTACTGCGGCAAAGTTTCTGAACCTTCCAGTTTGTTATCTCAAGTGGCTTCTTTATGAAATGTAGTAGATCGTCAATGTGGATTTCCTCTGGAGGGATAATCAATGATTCATCAGCAAGACACTTCTTGAGATTCGAAACATGAAATGTTTCATGAACACCACTGAGTTCTTGGGGCAGCTTGAGCTTGTATGCAACTGGTCTGATTCGTGCAAGAATTTCAAATGGACCTATGTATCTGGGATTCAGCTTCCCACGCTTCCCAAATCTGGGCACTCCTTCCCATGGTGATACTTTGAGTAGAACCCTGTCACCTACCTAAAACTCTAAGGGTTTACGCTTCTTTCAGCATAACTTTTCTGCCTGTCCCTAGCAGCTTTCAATCTGTCTCTGATTTGAAAGATCTTGTCGGTTGTCTCCTGAATGAGCTCAGGGCATGTCAACTGCTTGTCCCCTAGGTTTGCCCAACACACGGACGATCGACACTTGCATCCATACAACGCTTCGAAAGGTGCAACCTTGATGCTGGTATGGTAATTGTTGTTGTGAGAGAATTCAATCAACGGTAAGTGTGTATCCCAGCTTCCCCCAAAATCAATTGCACATGCATGAAGTGTATCTTCCAGTGTCTGAATGGTCCTTTCGCTCTGCCCGTATGTCTTGGAATGGTAAGCTGTACTCATGTCTATGCGAGAACCAATGGCTTCTTGCAATGACTGCCAAAATCTCAAAGCGAAGCGACTATCTCGTTCAGAGATTATGGAAATAGGCACACCATGCCTTGCCACCATCTCCTTGATGTATAACCTGGACAATTTCTCCATCTTGTCTGTTTCTTTATATGGCAATAAATGCGCAGACTTTGTTTGACGGTCGACAATTACCCAAATCGCATCATGACCTCGGGGTGTTGTGGTAACTTAGTGATGAAGTCCGTAGAGATTTGTTCCCATCTCCAAACGGGAATCTCTGGCTGGTGTAACATGCCTGAAGACTTTTGGTACTCAGCCTTGACCTTTGAACACGTAAAGCAACGTCCGACATAGGTCGTAATACTACCCTTAATGTTAGGCCACCAATAAAATTCTTTGAGGTCCTTATACATTTTATATGCACCATGGTGTGTTGAGTATTTGGACTTGTGCGCGTCATCTAAAACCAGATCACGCAAACCTCCATACAAAGGAACCCATATTCTATTCAAGAAATACATTGTCCCGTCAGGCTTTACTTCCATGTTCTTAGCCAGACTGTATAGAGCTTATTTCCCAATGTTACTGTCCTTAAGAGCTTCATGCTAGGCTTCGAGAATACGAGTAGTGAGACTGGTATGAATAGTCATACCCAACGCACGAACACGCAGCGTTTTAACACGTTCCTTTCGGCTCAATACGTCTGCTACAACATTTTCCTTCTCTGGATGGTACTTAATCTCACAGTTGTAATCATATAGCAGCTCAAACCATCGTCTCTTATGCATGTTCAGATATTTCTGGTCAAACATATGTTGTAAGATCTTGTGATCAGTAAAGATGGTATACTTGGTCCCATACAGGTAATGCCTCCAAATCTTGAGCGCGAATACTACTGCACCTAGTTCCAAATTATGGGTTGTGTAGTTCCACTCGTGCACCTTGAGCTGATGAAAGGCATAGGCAATGACCTTGTCTCTTTGCATTAAAACACAACCGAGACCTTGGTGAGATGCATCGCAATAAACTACAAAATCATTGGTTCCCTCTGGAAGTGAGAGAATCGGTGCGCTGCATAGTTTGTGCTTCAAGAGCTGAAAAGTTGATTCTTGCTGATCTCCCCATTTGAATTTCTTGTCTTTCTAGGTCAAGACTGTTAGGGACTGGCTATCTGTGAAAAATTCTCAATGAATCGCCGGTAATAGCCAGCTTGCCCTAGAAATTACCGAACTTCGGTTGGGGTACTGGGTCTATCCAAATTTCTGATCGCTTCTACCTTGGCTGGATCAGCATGTATACCCTTCGCGTTCACCACATGTCCGAAGGAAAGATAGAAGGCTGCAAGATTGCAGAGAATGTGTGCGATGTGCAACAAAAAAGGGGAAAGCAAGTTCAATATGAAGCCGATCATTTGGAGGGAATCACCAAAGAAGACAAGGAACGCGCCTTGTTGTTCAAGCATTTTTGAAGATTTCTCCATAAGTATAGACAAAGAAGAAGCCGATGCATATATGGAAAAGGGACCAATCATGTATCCTACTCAAGTTTCTATGTTGCAAGATTGTGTGGTTTTCATGGATTTGATCTATATAGCAACAAAATTCCAAGAGTATAAAGAGAAATTCGAAATTGAATTTGAGAGGAACATAAGTTGGTTGATGAAAGACTTCCTAAAGATTAGGATTAATGCTCCCATTCCACCGATTGATAATAATGGTTATCCAATAAGTTTGTTGGATCTTTACATGACGGTTCAACGATTTGGTGGTTATAATAAAGTGACAAAGGCCGGGAATTGGGCAGTGATTGCCCTGGCCATGGGATATGGGAGAGGGCTGCCAAACATCATAAGGAAAGATGAGATCGCAAAGACTCTAAGGCAAGTGTAAGTTCGTTATTTGGAAATGATGGAGTGGTACCATCTTAGGTACAAAGGTTGTGACTTAACTGTGGAAGTTGGAGAAAATTTCAACAATGAAAAGGGAAAGAAGAAGAGGACATGGAAAGACAAAGATTTACCACCAAAGAAGCGATCAAGTTCCTCAAGTGAGGAATAGGAAGGCAGCAATGGAAGAAGATGTTTATGCTTAGCTTAGGGGGAGAATGTTAGCCTTTAATCTAACATAAACATAAAGTCTGAAAGTTTATCATGTGTTAATTAAGTCTTGTACATATGTTAGTCTAGGAAGTTATAACTGATTAGTGTGACACATCGGTTCAGAAGTTATTTATGGGTAGTTATGAAGGGTCATGTCGGTTCATACACACCGATTCATATGTATAAATAGGTCGAACATTGTATAGTTTTATCATATGAAAGTATTGTGTTTATGATAACCAACTTTCAAACTTCCCTCCAATTCTCTCTTCCCTCTCTAACCGAAACATTCCCTCAAACTATTTTGCATACAAGACCGATTTCAAACACAAACTAGGCAAACTTCTTATCATTTTTCCACCAAATATCATGATTATACTTGCGACTATGAAGTATCATAAGTTATGCTATGACATTTTGATATGTTAAGATTGTTCCCCAACCACTCGCCTAGTTGGCGTTATGAATGAATTAGAAACGTCGATTGATCTTGTAAAGAGTATTCATATGCTTAAGTTATTGTTCCCGATAAAATATCACTGATTCATAATGATCTCTGTCTTTGTATCCTTTAAATGAGTTATGGAGCTGGTTATATACATGTAAATTTTATGCACTGCCTAGGAAACTAGGAATACAAATACTCGTATACGTGATTCACATTTACATTTGATTTCAATTCAACCATTAAACATAGGTTTATATGATGATTCACGAAAAAATGTTATATGCAGTAATAGGTTCGCCAGCAATGGTAATTCAAGTAGGCCCTTAATTTAATACGTAACGTAAAGTGGGTATGTAGCACCTTAGTGGTGCTACTTCTAGCTACACCAGTGAATTTGTTATGACATGGCTACATCACATCCCAAAAACAACTAGTTTGGTAATCTTCTCTAAGGGTAGTGGGGTGCCACAGTGATGGGTGGCATCATGACTCCATCATGCGTGAAACACTGTTGTCGGTCCTCCCATCACGGCCATGAAGGTAGATTTCGTTGTGTGCATCACGATCGCCGTAGTGTGCGGGTTGATGGTTTGACCGTTCACAATGGTCATATGACCGTTAGAAAAAAAATTTCACTATATACACACACACCCCTTCATATTTTTCACACACACAACATAAAAAAACACTATTAACACCACACTTTCTTTAAATGAACAAATGGAGGGGTTAAGCAACAAAACATCGGGTTCAAAGAAAAAGAGTATGGACCGAAGGTTCGTGATAATCTAGGCAAACCAAATATATTTTGTTTACAATGGGAAACGATTACAACCAGACCAATTCCAACCTAACCGTTTTCAAACCAATTTCTGCAATTCTTCACCCAAACGTACACGTCAAATACATTCAAACTCGGATGAAAAAGAAGAAGAATACCAAGAAGCCAAGATTGAAGAAGAATTTTAAGAAGATGAAGTGCAAGAAAACGTCGCTCGTGGAAAACGACCAAAAATGCCTTAAATCGGCAAAATTGACCGTTAGATGAGGAGGTAACTTATGTTACTCATTTTTAAACTCACAATCCATACGTTGTTTACTAGAACCATCCTATGCATAATTTATTTCCATCTCTTAGATTACCTATGTTGTAAAATTAATACTAACACAAGAACATTTAAACCACATTCGATTTGCATAATCTTTATTGAATTGAAAAATGATTATATAGAAGAAAGGAGTTGACAGAAATTGTAGTCAGATAGATTATCCCCAAATCAATGTAACATTTCTATTTAACCTAATCTACCCAGCTCATGGCCATCATTAACAAACTTTCAAACATATATACAAATTTTATCCTTTTTTTTTGTGTTTGGCCATCGCACTTCCCAAATTGGAGAACCTCGTTGCTCCGCTTTGGCCAAACTATGTTGTCTTAACCGGACCCACGCTGGCTTCAAACTTTGGCTTCGTCGTTCCCCTGGAAAACCATACCGCCGATTGCCACTTTACAAGCGTTGTACTGCCACAAGAGCAGAACTCTCTGGCGTAACGCACGGTGGGACAAAAACTCAGGTAGGCTCGGGATTCGAACTGACAACCTCACAAAGCGTAGCTCAAAGCCTTAAATCCTTCATTACCATAATCCACCAAAAGTGACACAAATAGGGATCGATCTTGGGTCTTCACTAGAGAATAATAATAGATATATACTAATTATTGTATAATTAGGATAGATTTGATTTGAATTATTTATAGATAATCATCATGTGTATTATCTCCAAGAATAGGAGATATGTTTGTATCTTGTATTTAAACCCCTTTGGGATCAATGGAAAATTAAACATTGAACCATAATCTTACATGGTATCAGCCTAATACCCGGTCCCTAACCTTCTTCTTCTTCGTCGCACCCCTCCTCCCTGTTAACTTCTTGCTGCCGTCCCTTATTATGGCCGAACCCAAGCTTCATACCGTCGTTACGGTGTCGAACATCAAAGCCTTCATCCCCATTCACCTGGATAACGAAGTCACTAATTATCTAATGTGGTCTGAGTTGTTCCGAATCCACTGCACCGCTTTCTTAGTCATTGATCACCTCTCACCACGCCCCCTACCCGCTGCCCAAACTTCCACTGATGCTGCCAAACAAACCGCTACACCACCTGCACCCGATTCTTGGGAGAGGTTGGATGCCATTGTTCTTCAATGGATTTATGGCACCATCTCTCCCGACCTCATCAAAACCGTGCTTAAACCCAATACCACCGCCTACACCGCTTGGAAAACTTTGGAGTCTTTGTTTCAAGACAACAAAGGAATTCGAGCACTTCACCTAAAACAAAAACTTGCCACCACCAGACTTGACACCTTCTCTTCTATGGCAGCCTATTGCCAAGAGGTTAAACTACTTGCCGACCAATTGAACAACGCCGATGCTCCTATCGATGAACAACAGTTGGTTCTCCAAACCTTAGCCGGCTTACCTGAGCAATACGAGAGTATTGCAACCATCTTACAGAACACCAAGCCCTTACCTTCCTTCTTTGAAATTCGTTCTCAGCTCTGTATGAATGAGACGCATAAAGCCGCTAATTCCCTGGTTGCCTCTAATAGCGCCGCCACGGCTCTCCACGTCCAGGGTGCGCCTTCCGATTCCTCTGATGCCTCTGACGGTGCTTCTGACCAGCCACCAACCCGTGGCAAGGGTCGGCCTCGGAACCCAGGACGGAACCGTCCTAATAATCAGAAACCTCGTGGCCGCCAACCCTTCTCCACAAACACAACTTCAAACCCTTACATTGTGTTCCCACAGGCCTAGACTCAAGCTCAGTGGGCTTCTGCTTTGCATCAGGCCCAGTCCCAACACTCTAATTCATCTCAGTCCAACCCACCATGCCCCTACCCCTCTACACCTCGGCCCAACCCAACAGCAGGTATCCTCGGCCCAGCACCACAACAGGCCCACGTGGCCTATACTCCCACTGCCAAGGACATAGCCCAAGCGCTTTACACTCTGTCCCTGAACCAGCAGCAGGATCCGGTTGGATTTATGGATACAGGCGCCTCGGGACATATGCAAGTGCCAGGTAATCACTCTCCGTCTAATTTTAATAATTGCACTAACATGAAAATAATTGTCGGTAATGGCATGACCATCCCAGTTGTTGGACAAGGTGACCAAACTTTACCCCCACCATTCCCGCCTTTAAAACTTACCAACATACTCTATTCCCCAAACCTTATTAAAAACCTTATTTCCGTCCGTCGCTAGCCACGGACAATTTACTTTCAATAGAATTTGACCCGTTTGGTTTTCTTGTGAAGGATCACAAGACCAAGGAACCTATCCTACGATGCAATAGCTCGGGCGACCTGTACCCGCTCACCACCAACTTTACCAAGCTCTCCTCAACACCTTCTGCTTTCCTTGCTGTCACCCAAGATCGTTGGCACCAACGTCTTGGGCACCCGGGCCAAGAATTATTGCATTCGTTAAAGTCTTCGTCTTTTATTAATTATGTTAAACCAAATAAGTCACTTTGTCAGTCGTGTGTTTTTGGCAAAAGTGTAAAGTTACCTTTTTATGATTCAGTTAATGTTACTCGTTCTTCTTTTGATATTGTTCATAGTGATTTGTGGACCTCCCCAGTCCTTAGCATGGGGGGTCATCGTTACTATATATTATTTCTTGACGATATTAGTGATTTTTTGTGGACCTTTCCACTCGCACATAAATCTCAAGTTTACACCACCTTTTATAATCATATTCACACCCAATTTGGTCGAAAACTTAAACAATTTCAATGTGACAATGGCACCGAATACAATAACAATTCATTTAAACAATTTTGCAATCAAAATGGCATGTCTTTCCGTTTCTCTTGCCCATATTCATCTTCTCAAAACGGCAAAGCTGAACGAAAAATACGTACCATTAACAACATGATTCGCACCCTGTTAGCCCAAGCCTCCCTCCCCCTCAACTTCTGGCACCACGCATTAGAAGTTGCCACATACCTACTCAATATTCTTCCCAAGAAATCCCACAAATTTCTCACCCCCACTACCCTCCTTTACAATTGCCTACCCACATACACCCATCTACGCGTATTCGGTTGCCTTTGTTTCCCTATCATACCATCGACCAAAGTCCACAAAATCAATCTAGCAGCCACCCCTGTGTTTTCCTCGGTTACCCCTCTAACCACCGAGGCTACAAATGCTATGATATGTCCACCAACACAATCTTTGTCTCTCGTCATGTATTATTTGAAGAGACCATCTATCTCTTTGCCATCTCTCACCCTTCTCCTCCTAAAAACTATGACTGCTTTGCCCCACCAATCCACCCTTCTTTTTGGAACCACATACATCCACATTACTCTCCTTCTACTGATTTACCACCGTCGCCGCTCCCTCACCCAAGCCAAACTCACCACGACCCAAATTCCCCTACTTCCCACTCCCAACAAGATCCCAACACTGGTCTCCCTCACCCAAGCCCAACCAGCTCTGGCCCCTCGTCCCCTTCCTAGACCTCACATCCCGTTGCTCCTACCAGCCCAATGGCCCCTCGTCCCCTTCCTAGACCTCACATCCCGTTGCTCCTACCAGCCCAATACCGCCTGGCCCATCCAGTACCCAACCGGCCCAACCGCTAAACCCACCTCCTGCCGTACCCGAACCACCACAGCAACCCTCCTCGTCCACCGTCCCACCCCCACCCATTCTATGCGCACTCGTTCCATGGATGGTATTACTATGGATGGTATTACTAAACCGAAACAATTCCTAAACCTCAACACCTCAACAATTGTCCCTATACCCAAAAACCCTCAGGTTGCCTTGTCCACTCCTGAATGGAACAAAGCCATGACTGATGAGTTTAGTGCTCTTATTAAGAATAAGACCTGGGAGTTGGTTCCCCAGACACCAGATATGAATGTTATTCGCAGCATGTGGCTTTTTAAACATAAGTTTCGTTCAGATGGTTCTTTAGAACGATACAAGGCTCGGTTGGTTTGTGATGGACGTACCCAACAGGTTGGAGTTGATTGTGGAGAGACCTTTAGCCCGGTTGTTAAACCGGCGACCATTCGCACGGTTCTTTCATTGGCAGTTTCAAAGTCATGGCCTATACATCAACTTGAGACAGTCTACATGTACCAACCCATGGGGTTTCGGCATCGTGATTTTCCAGACCATGTGTGTCGCTTGCAGAAATCTCAGTACGGTCTCAAGCAGGCACCCCGGGCTTGGTACCAGTATTTCACTGACTTTGTTCTTTTGCAGGGGTTCTCTCAAAGCAAGACTAGTAACTCGCTTTTTATTTATCATCATGGTCGTGATTTTGCTTATCTTCTTATCTATGTCGATGATATTATCTTGACCACTTCGTCTGACACATTACGGGATCGTCTTGTGTCTCTTTTATCTGGGGAGTTTGCTATGAAAGACTTGGGCCCTTTGACTTATTTTCTTGGTATCGCGGTTACTCGCAAAGGTGATTCTATGTTTCTATCTCAAGCTTCTTATGCTAAGGATATTCTCCACCGAGCCGCTATGGATTCTTGTAAGCCTGCGGCTACTCCGGTTGATACTCAGGCGAAGCTCTCCGCTAACTCTGGTCCTTTGTTCGACGATCCTACTACTTTTCGGAGTCTTGCCGGTGCCTTGCAATATCTCACTTTCACCCGTCCTGATATTTCTTACAGTGTTCAGCAGATTTGTATGCATATGCATTCTCCTACTCTGGAGCATTGGAATGCACTCAAACGCATACTAAGGTATATACAGGGCACACTGCATTACGGTCTTCATCTTCAGCCGACTGCCTCTTTGTCTCTTCGAGCCTATACTGATGCAGACTGGGCTGGATGTCCTGATACAAGACGTTCTACGTCTATCTGGGCGACAACCTCATCTCCTGGTCTTCTAAACGTCAGTCCACTATTTCCCGCTCCAGTGCTGAAGCAGAGTATCGTGGAGTCGCCAACGTTGTTGCCGAGATATGTTGGCTTCGGAATTTGCTTTTGGAACTTAAGCATCCTCTCTTTCAGGCGACCGTTGTCTACTGTGATAACGTAAGCGCCATCTACTTATCTGGGAACCCGGTTCAACATCAGCGAACCAAACACATCGAGCTTGATATTCATTTCGTTCGGGATCACGTCAAGAAAGGCCTCGTTCGGATTCTCCATATCCCTTCTCGGTTTCAAGTTGCTGATATTTTTACCAAAGGTCTTCCCAAGGTTCTCTTTGATGATTTTCGGACCAGTCTAACCGTCCGTCTTCCTCCCGCTTCGACTGCGGGGGTGTAATAGATATATACTAATTATTGTATAATTAGGATAGATTTGATTTGAATTATTTATAGATAATCATCATGTGTATTATCTCCAAGAATAGGAGATATGTTTGTATCTTGTATTTAAACCCCTTTGGGATCAATGGAAAATTAAGCATTCAACCATAATCTTACAAATAATCCAAGCCTTCCTAATACTAGGACACAAGTGGGGATTTCTAGACTTCTTATTTGACTCATTATTTTCACTTAAAGCTTCACCAACATGCACTTAGATTAACGGTGAAAAGGGTTCTAAATTGCCTGTCTTCTATTGTAAAATAATTTTTGAAATCCTATACCATTCTTTTACATAATATATATGTTGGAATTGTTGGATATAAGTTCTGAGTCTGGTTGAAGCCAACGACAAACATGTTGGTATGGTTGTTCATCAGAAATGGCTTTCGTATATGATATGAGGTCAAACTAAAAGAATCTGAACTATAGAGTTGCTTTGATAACATATCGATTGAAATAAAGGTAGTTTTCTTGTTATTATTTGGTTACAATAACAAGAGTGCCCTATTGATGCTATATTTATACTCCAATACAATAAATAGCTTTAATACATGGATTGAAACATTGAATTTGCAACACTATTCGTTATGTGTCGATGGCTGATTTTAACAAATGAAGAACATATATTGCTTGTTCGATCAAGATAGTTGTTTTTAGTCGCGATTTTCCAAGAACATCTTCAATAAAGCAAAGGCTTGGCGTGGTTGATAACGAGGTACTTCATGACCCGCGCCTCGAACTGTAGCAAATGTTAAACCATCGTAAACAATCTTGTACCCCGCTACCTGAAATATTCAACCAAAACTCAAAATCTTAACTTGTTTTAAACATTTTTAGCGTATGATTGACGTTTTAAAAAAAAAAAATAAAAAAAAAAAAAACGTTACTTGTTTGGTAGAGTCCGTCCAGAATCGCCAGGGTTTGACCACTTTAAGATTCATGGCATCAATAGAATATCGCGTGCCGGAGACTGGAACAACAGCGTCAACATCTCCACTGTCAAGAATGTTTCATGTTATTGACATAAACAAGGAACGTTATAAGGGTGTCGATGCATCCTTTAGTTGTAGGATTTGCTATGAAAAGTTTTTAATTTTATTTTTATGGAAAGATGAGTTGAATCGTCTAAATTATCATGTATTTTTATGATGGAAAATGTGTACTCCAATTTTTTAAGTAAAGAGTACAATCCGAATTTTCTTAATGTATGTTTTTTTTATTAAAAAGAATCCCATGCTGACTAGGGGTGTTCAAGATCATATAATCCTATCAATATCTGAACCCGAATCCAAAATTTCAGATACGGATTCGGATATATAAAAAAGATATCCAAAACTTAAAAAAATACATTTTTTTTTTGCATAAAACAAAGCTAAATCCGTATTCGATTTTTCAAATTTTCAACAAAAAAAAACAATAAAACATTCAAAAAAACTATACCTGAATCCGATTATTTACTATATTTAACTAAATTGGTGCCCATACAATATATTATGTAGTATTTTTTATTTTTAGTTTTTGAATATCGGATAATCCGATTATCTGAAATTTCGGATACAGGTCTTTGGATATTTCTGATACGGTTCGGATCAGGATTCTTTTTAACACCTCTAATGTGACACTTTTTAGTTTTTATGAGGAAAATGTGAGGTTTCTAACTATATGTTTTATTAACTAAAAAAATTTATATGGCGACTTTTTTTTACAAAGGGAACACAAGTTTTCTTTCTCTATAGATTTTTGTGAAAGAAATACTAGTTTTCTTTCGCTATATGGAGAAATCTATACTTACTCTCTGACCAAGAGGTTTTGGTTATTATTGTTTCCCATAGTCATATAATTAAATAACGCCTTTAAGTCGTTTATTTGTTAAGTGTATGGCTTGAATGTACCTATAAAGAAGTATTCGAAGACCCGAAGCAATTAGCCTTTTGTATATCGGAAACATAGTCGAGGGGCTATCCTTCCACTTTACAATGAGTTTGCTGCAATAATAAACAACTCAAAAGTCAACGTCTTAACCAACGCTAAATCATTTTATCAAAAGAAATGGGCTGGCCCAACGGCTCACATAATGTGTAAAACCTAAAGCCCAAGCCATTTACCCAAACTAGACTTAAATACTTACCGATAAACTTACACAAACCGATTATTTTCTCTAACTGGTTTGGTTAACCGGTTTTCATTGGTTATTTTCTCATTTTAGCTTTAACAGGCTATTACTTTAAATGGTATGGTTATTCACTTTAAGCGTTCGGTTATTAACCGTTGTTTAAAAAAATCATTTTTTCTGTTTTCCCTGGTTAACCGGTACATCAATTAAAAACGGGTTAAACTAACTGGTTATTTCTTTAAAAAATCTCTAACCGGTTATTTTTCAGCAGCTAATTAGCTACGGACCAGTTACTACTCTAACGGTTATTAACCCTTAACGTCGTATATAGCACTATACGCGGCGTATAAGGGGTGTGGAAATAATTTGGAGGGCGTGTAAATACCATCACCCATTAGATTTGTGCGGTATCATAAATACCCAATGGTTTTGGTGGTAAAAAAATCTTAACTTTTTAAATACGTATCGAACGAGTTGACACGACGAATGAGTGTACCTGCAAGTCGACCATGGATGAGATAACTTGGTGATGTTAGCATGGATGGCGTTTTGAACATTCGGAAGATTGAGATATTTTTCGACGTATTCTCCTTCGCAAGGATCTAATCCACTGTGGCGCTTCCTCCTGACCGATAATCCAACAGGCAATGGCGTGCAAGTCGGGCCATAGATGTTGTAAAAATCAATGTCTCCAATCAGTGGCGAGGCTTTGTTGGGGCGGGAGGGGGCGGCCGACCCCCCGAATTTTCGTGCAGAAGTTCCGATTATATAGTATTCGTATAGAAAATTTTGTAAATATAGGGTTTCGACCCCCCGAAACTGGTTTTCGACCCCCGAAACTGGTTTTCGACCCCCCGAAACTAGTGACTTCCGACCCCCGGTGACTTCCGACCCCCCGAACCTTCGGGTCAAGCTTCGCCACTGTCTCCAATGTCTTCACCGAGTTCTTCCTCCAAGTTGTTGCAGTATGCACTGTTAACTGCACCACTGCAATTTTGAGTTAATTTCATATAAATTTCATCTGAAATTAAGGCATGGCTCCATAGATAATCGTTGAACCCTTTGTTGTCCGTATCCTCGTTCATTATTCCATTGCCAATCTATATATGCAAACAACCACAATGGAAAATATTAACATATTTTGACTCAAAAGGTTAATTTATATGTCCATCTGGAAAGTATAATCCAATGAAAAGATGCCATGTGGATTTATATATTATACATGATGTCTTGTAGTGCTAGGAATACGAAAATTGCACGGTTTAGGGCTAAAAAACATATGTTCACGAGCCACGAACTACTCAGGGAATGACATGTCAACCATAAAACGAAAAGTTGTAAATGGTGCAAGTAACAAGTTAACACCAATAGAATGTTTTGGGCCCATATCGCGCAAATTTCGACTCCAGATCCCACATGACATGTTTTTGTTAAATGAATATTCAAGTATAGAAAATGAGTATTGGATTTAAATAATGTTAACTATCAAAATATGTATTGGCATTTCACCTTTTAACATATTTGGCCACCAACTCCTTATGGCTAAAAAAATGTCTCATTTATATAATCAGTTAATATTCTGTTAGTCATAATCCGTTGGTAGTCAATATGTTAAAAGGTGGGACTATTATCACACATTTCGTCCGTTGAGACTGATGACGGCCAACTATTGATAGTTGAGATTATTTAAATACAATGATATTAAAATACTTTGGTTAAAATAAAATTTCAAAATATGGTTGTATATTTATAGATGATGCTATTTACCATAATACCCTTGAGGTTAATGATTGAACTAGAGTGACCCTTCATGTTTTTTTTAGTAATTACATCAGCCAGCTCTGGGATATAAAATCCTGCAACAAAATTTACTTTTTAGATCTCATATTTGACTTTTCCTAAACAACAAAATCTAAAAATTAAATTCTCTAATAAAATAAACACTTTTAAATCAATAGTTTGAAGTTGCTTATTCTAAATAGTATTCTATACCTGCATAGCTTTCTCCTATTATGTAGAAGTCATTTTCCTTGTAATGTGGGAAACGCCTGAACCAATTCACCAAGAAAGCGTACGAGTCCTTGGCTGCGGTTTCACAAAAAAAAAAAAAAAAAAAAAAAAAACACACACACACACACAATATTATTAACCATAAAACTAGTTTATAGTAAAGGTGTAAATTTCAACTTAATTATATATCAAAAAGCAAAAAAAATAATAAAGTTGGATCAAATCATCAAATGGTATTGCCTTACTTACGAAGCAACTAGATAGAAAGCCATGGTTAACTTGCTTTATAAAAAGGGAAAGATGTATGTGTATGCAATAATGTAAAGGGAGCCTACCAGTTCTTTTATCCCCTGACAAGTCATAATCACTGGTTGTGTTGGAATAAGAAAATCCAACTCCTGCTGGTGATTCTAGAAATAATATATTCGCAACTGTGTAACATGTCAAAACAGACATGTTAAATAGTCATACTTTAATATACAAAGGGTCATTGTACGATAAAGAAACGAACCTTTGTTCCATGAAAACCTTCGTGAGTAAAGCGTTTTGCCATCCGGGTTAACACCAAATGGCCCAATCTCGAGCATGGCACCAACCCCGAGGGAAGAACAACCGGGTCCTGTCTTGATACATAAGGAGATACATAGAAATTAAATAATGTGTTGCAAATGAATTTGAACTTGTGTGAAAGTATGGCAATCGGGTCTAAGGAAAGTCCATAGATTAAGATGTGTAGGGAAATGCTAGTATAGGCAATATGTAGAGAATCTTTATAATATAAGAAGTTTTGGTTTTATAACTTTGTGAATTATATAAAAAGGTGTTAGAGCACCTTCAATGCATTTAGATTTCAGATGACTTAACCAGCCACATCAGCCCCCCCCCCCCCCCCCTCCCCCTCTTTCCCATGGAGGATTCAGACGCCATCCGAAAATGACACAGGATATGCTCTTAGATTTTATGTAACTTTTCAATTTTAGATACCAACCTTTTTTAATCATAAATTGAATGTACATGTGACATATCACATGCAACTTGTATTGTTGTCGATAAACAAGGTGACATGACATCTCATGTATCTAATATATGTATCAAATAGATTGTTTAGACATGTGTACTTGATTAGAACACATATAAACTTTCAACATTTGTCAAATCAGGTTTGGTACAATTTTTTTTTATCTTTTGCATAAATATGTTAATTAACTAATGCATTACATAAGATTACAAAAACAAAACAAGTTAATATTTTTTCATAAAACTATTTAGAATGTTGTATGTATACAATAATGTCAACTTTTCACTCATTCAAAACGTTCTTCAATTCTCCTTAGCATTCTTCTAAGATTTTATGATTTTAGCTCGTTAAACCAAAGATAAGGCAAGGATATGCAAAATTACCTCCATTAAGCCAAAGAACAAGTGGTTTAGAAGATGGTTCATGAAGAGCTTCAACAAAATAGTAGAAAAGGCTTCTACCATTGAACCTATCAACATTAACATATCCAGCATATTGTTTGATCTTCGACCCTTTGGATAATGGCTGGCCCGGAAGCCCTTCGTGTATGTAATCATCTTCCATTTTCTTCCCATCATTGTCGGTTTTCATCTCATTGAAGCCCAATTCAGTCATCTTGTCATCAATGACCGTATTGACTTGGACCCTATTTCTTGAACGGCGGAACTCCATAAGGGTTTCCGCCTGATTGGCCCGCGAGCCATGGAGTTGACACTCGCATGTCGTGACCGTTACAAGAATAAGTAGAAGAAGTTTGAGTCTTGTAACAAAAAATGTGTGTCCCATCCCCATTTCTTAAGTGACAAATGAGAGGTAAGCACCTATATTTATTGGCAAAAATGATATATATTTAGTTTTTTTCTAAAGGAACGATGTCGTTTTGTTTTGTAATGTGTAAAAGCATCGTGCTTTCTATCTATGTCTTGGAACACGACATAAACTGATGCATCGAAGGGCTTTGTTGCATTTTTCAATGATGATAAAGTTTAATAAAATTATATTACAAATTATTATTTATTGTAAAAAGTGTTGAACATATGTTTTTGGTGGGGTTGGTTTATCATTCACATGGAGACTTTTGGAAGGGAGCCTATGGCTCAAATTTGTCACGAGTGGCTATTCCAACAAGTTCAATTATTTTTTATATTCGTGTATCGATCTTGTAAATTTTTAGGATAACTTTTTGGTATTTTGTACAAAAATGTACGTATTCATGGTTGTCTCCACATCGTTTATATATAGTAATTTGTCTTAGACGCTGACTGGACACTGGATAAAAGCCCCCTTCAAAATCCAAAACAAAATCCTGGATAAAACCCCTTGAGCATGCTCACCTTGGCTCGCTCAAGTCCCCGCTCACTCCACGTCGTTGTGGTGATAGCGAGCCATGTTGCTGCTTAGGTGGCTCGCGCCCCCACTCACCCTATCACAGCACAGTCTTATTTGATTATGACCGAGGAACACTTAACTTATTTTTCAATATTCGTGTATCAATGCTGTAAATTTTGGGATAACCTTTTAATAATTTGTACAAGATGTACGTAATTATGGTGTATACATTATTTATACTTTGTATTATTTTATCATGTACAATGAACACTTCAACTATTTTTTTATATTCGTGTATCGATGTTGTAAACTTTTAGCATAACTTTTTTGTATTTGTACAAAAGCGTATGTGATTGTGTACGACATTATTTTTGTATATTAATTCGTCTTATTTTATCATGTACGAGTAACGCAAAGAAATTGATTGATATTTTTTATACAAATATATCTATACTTTTTATAAACATTATTGTGTATAGTTATGATTAGGTGTGAAAATTGATATGCTTATTTGTTATATATTTTTTTTTGCTGTAATAATAGTAAACATTCTTCTTTTTTTACATGTTTATGATTGTTGTAATAATAATCGTATACACGCTTAGAATGAGTTGCCAATTTTCAAAAAAAAAAAAAAAAAAAAAGAATGAGTTGCCCGTCCTTTATAACCCTATAAATTTCTATACGAATGCTGTAAACGAATTAGAGTTATGTTGTACAACAATACGATAGAAAATAAGGTTGTACTTGTCCAGTTGTCCAACAAGCGAATCGAATCGAGCCAACATAAATTCGTCTCCAACTCATAGCAATATGAGTTGAGCTGGCTCGCTAATAATATTTAGTTTGATCTAGAAACTAAGTTTGCAACTCGTTATCAACTCAATCAACCATGGTTCGGTGAGTTGTCTCGTTCGTTTTAAATTTTCTTGACTTGGTTTTTAAAATACAACTCTCAAATAGAAATTGACATCAATCTAAAATTTATACAAGAATCCAAAAAAAAAAATGAAAGAAAGAAAAGCAATATCTAACTACCATTATATAAGGGGTGGGGAAGTCCAACCTAAATTCAACTAATAAGAGCATTCACAGTAGAGCCTTCATAATTTTGTGAGAGGGGCCTCCATATTAGATACAGTGTGTATAAGTATTTGTGAGTAAAGGAAATGGAGAATATATAGAGAAGTTACTGTTCATCAGCAAATTTGATATGTAACTCTTCATCCTCCATAATTGTTTAATATTTTTGAAAGTGATTGTGAGTAGAGGAGAGAGAAAAAGTAATGATAAAAGTATAGAATAAATATTATTAAATAGAAAGAAATGAGAAAAAATAGTGTTTTTAGAGTAATTATGGAGAAAATATGGAGAAGCTAGTGTGAATGAATGTCAACTTACTATTAGTCTGTTAACTTAAACGAGGGAGAGCAACCTAAACCGCCATAAACCATCGATCCCAATATTTTACGCCCACTACTCTCTCTACATATATATTTCTCACAAACCACATACACACAAACACCTTGATTTCCATTGGCTTGCTTCATCCAAGAACTCTACCGCGCCTTCCCTAACTTAAATCAAGTATGAAAATTTATGTGAAGGAGGCAACAAGAAAGGTGTTATCTTATTTTTTTTATGTATTTATTACTTTTTTTTACAAACTAACGGAACTTTATTCACCAAGCAAGTTGTCACTTGCTCAATGTTTATATGAGCCAAGTAACTAAAGTAGCCGTTAAAAAAAACCTCAAGCCAAAAGTAAAAGCTAATTAAGAACGAATTACTTTCAAAAGCCAATGATTTCCGTGCATTGGTTTTAAATTTTTAGAAATTGGATGCTCCCTTTTTAGTTTCTTTTTTAACTTGCGTTTATTAAATCCAATTTAAAAACATATTTTTTTTTTCAAACGTTAAGCCTAGTTTTGGTTTAAAGAAATCACAAACTTTAGCCGATCTTAACGGTCAAAAAGAAGTTCTACTATGCAACCAACGGTCCTTAATTGTTGGTCCTTTAGTGAACATCATCCTATTCCTTTTGACCGACCATCTCTACTTTCAATCACTCAAACCGAATCACATCTCCAAACACATATCTATCGACCATAACTATTGATCCGTATGGCATGGCTTTCTCAGGTATCGTATTATAAGCGACGAGAAACTAATTGTACTTTAAAGTACGTTTCCGGACAATGGCAGGGCTTGAACTTTTAATTAGTACGTAGGCCGAAAAAAAAATGTAAAACTATATAAACCATTGATAAAAAAATTTTAAAAATGTAGAACTATATGTATGCGTATGTCAGCATGTGTGTGTATGTAGATGTAGAGAGAACCCTCACAAAATTTCAGTTTCATTCATAAATATCTATATCTCATAAAATAAACATAATATGTCTTTAGAATCTCATCATATGGTGTTCAAGTTTAAATCAAATAGCAGCTGACAGATCAGCTAACAGACTGCTGATGGTTGTCATACCCATTTGACCCATAAGCTGATCCATCCGCAGCACCATACATACCCCCATCCTGATTTTGTTGCCCACCGCCGCCATAACCACCATAACCGCCGCCATAACCACCGCCATAACCTTGCTTCGCATAGTAGTTTCCGTTCCCACCCATCCTCTGTCATAAACAATACAAATGATCAAACTAAAGCGGAAATAGCTATTTTAATAAATATTGCAAGTTAACTAAAAAGTCAACACTGAGTCAACTGAAAAGATAAAATTACCTGTCTATTTGCAGGAGTTTTACCCCATGATATACGGACCGTCTGCTTGCCAATCACTGTGCCATGCATATTCTGGATTGCATCCTCGGCGCTGCTTCTGAATTATCGAAAATCAAACAATATAATATTATATAAGCTCCTTCTTAACAAAACTAACAAAACATATATTTGGGCACCTTAAAATCTAAAGAACCGATTACCTGCTAGCAAATTGCACGAAACCACAACCTTTTCCTACTGGGATTTTAACAGATAAAATCTCGCCACACTGAGAGAAAGTTTGCCTCAAGTCGTCATCAGTCACTTCAGAGTCGAGTCCTCCCACAAAAATCTATGCAACGTCAAGACGTGTTAGGAAAGCCGTTAATGCCTTAGCGGTTTAGTAATTAACAAACAAATAGTAACTCACTGTTGTGTTTGAAGAATCTCCATCAGACTGGACAGCACCGAATGAATCATTTCCTCCAGTTAATAGAACAGCTAAAACATAAGACAATAATTACATTTAGTGACATATGAATGGTTTGACTAGCTTTAAAAAGGTACTGACATTGATATGAAATAAAAAGATGCATGTCTAATCCAAAACAAGATATTGCAGAAGGAACTAATAGTTTGGTCCCTGTCATCATCAAACTTCACATCATCTCAACAATGAAAAAGATGAGAAGGTATAGTTGGGTTGATTAACGGGTCAAACGTGTGTGCCAAAACTGGTCAAATCGTTTGGTCTACGCCAAGTGCCAACCACTCATTTTGTCTATTTTCTTACATTTTTAAGCTAACAAGTTACATGATAACAAAAGCCATATTTTAGTTTATAACAATATAATTCATTTTTTGAGTGAAGTCAATATGGGGGTTGTATGCAGTATGATTCACATATGGATTTTGAACAACTTTCGACCCAACTGATCGATTCGCTTTTTTGAATTTATACATTTGACTCATTGAAGATAAAACATAACCAAAATTACAAATTTGAGAGTTGTATGCAGTAGAGTTCCAAACAATATTACAAAAGATAAGCGCAAATACGAATAAATGACAGAGTAAACATACAAACTACAAATTAAATTAGAGGTTAAAGTTGAACTATCCAAAAAAATGCACAAAATCAAACATCCTATTCTAGATTCTTGTGTCGATATCATAGTCACAGGAAACGCTATATCACCTACGATCTGCGTTCCCGATTCGGTGTACCGGAAACGGGTACAGAGTCGTTCCGGATCGTTAAAATTGACCGTTCCCGATTCTTAAGAATTTCGACCTAATTCCAACCGGTACGCGTTTCCAATTGTTTGGGTATGCGATTGGAAACACTAAGAAACACGTACCTGAGTCTAAAAAGGGAACTCCGGCAGAAATTCCGACACTGTTGGTGCATTTTAGGGTTAAAATAAGTTTAGGTTTTTAATATTTAACCCCTTCATTTTTCACTACTTTACATTTAATCTCTAAACTTGTAAAATTTTACATAAAAAGTGTAAAATTAATTTGGACATTTAACATTTTACCCCATTTATCTTTACTAGTTTACATGTAAAATGTTTCGTATATAATACGATGTACCAGATTATATGGTACACCGTACCACGTACCGGATTGGCGTTCCGAATGAGCCTACCCCCCCTCGTACCGAATTTTACATATGCACGACTCGCGTACCAGTTTTCGTACCGCGTATCGGAACGTACCGCGTTCCATGTGACTATGGTCGATATATCGTTTAAAAAATCATGTTATGCAATAGATCAGCAACCGTTCCCATATTTTACCTGATTTTTAAAAGAGTAGCACTCACCACATCCAACAAAATTACGGACAATCCATAATTTGAAAAAAAAAAGCAAATGAACATTACTTATGTGTGGCAATCATGACTCAATGCAGAAAGCATGGATAAAGCTTGACTGCTCAAGTATATAGAAGTTCTTTTTTTAGTTTATTTGAACTGCACTCATGATATTTGAAAAGTTCAATAGGTTACATAAGAGATACAAAGTTAACTGGAACGGGTCAAATGTATATTATATTATTATTCATTCATACAATTAAATGTCAATAATTTTTTAGCCTATGATATATTCATAGTTCATGCCTGCTGGTTTGTTTTCTCTTTGCAATAAGTCAATAAACAAAAGAGGAAAATTTCTTGAACAAACGAGTCAAAACACCCGACCCCTGACCAGTTTGATCCATTTTTTTAGAAAACCCATTTGGATCCGTCCCAAGATTTGACATGAATATGTTTAAACCCAACCCACCCAATTTTTTAGCATTACTCATAGATCACATCATCAGTCACAAGTTTCCAAGTAACCAATACACATTTGCGTATGCAGAGCATTAAATCAGTAAGTAGATGCGACAATAGGTGCCTTGAACAGGTCGAGAAAAGAAACGGATCAAAAATATTGATATTTATGCAAATCAACACATGTCAAGATGAGTTGTGGAGAAACAATTTTTGTTCTAGAAAACTAAAAACCTTTATGAATAAGTCTCCACCTCATATGATAATACTATTGCAACAATAATCTGAATAAACAGCTTTAGAAGGTTTTATGCATTTAAAAAAAGTCTACCCGTCTGAACTTGTTCCCCGTTAACCTATGTTTTTTACATAACTTCTTAAAGTTGTTATGAGACATAATGTAACCAAATCGACTGATTCATAAGTAAATAGGTCGAAAAAAAAAACGGGCACCAGAAAGACATACCTTGAGACGGATATTGTGGCTGACCATATTGTTGTTGAGTAGGCGGCTTCTTCGGTGTTGCAACACCAACACGCATGGGCCTGCTTGAACAATATTGCCCATTCATGTCAGTCATAGCCCGTGTTCTCTCATTCTCATCACTAAATCTAACAAATCCATAACCTTTCGAGCACCCAGTATTCATATCAAAAACAACTTTTGCACCTTTCACAGACGGATATCTACCAGCAAACGTCTCATACAACAATGCATCCGTCACATCTGGCGCCAAATCTCCTATAAATATAGATAAATCTGAACCAGTGTCTGCACGTTTTTCACCCGAATTAAAACTTGCCCAGTTTAACCGAAAAACTTGATCTGTGTTTGGCATCATCGTCCCATTGTAGCTCTGAAGAGCTTTCTCAGCAGCTTCATGAGAATGGAACTCAATGAAACCATAACGCTCTGAGTGACCCGTTTGCTTGTTGCGTATCAGCTTTATATTTGCTACCTGCTAATTTTATTATATCAAAACTATATTTCAAAGAAAATATACTGAAATTTGGCTTGCTGAATATATTACATTACAGATATAGTCAACTGACTCAACTCAACATTACATTACAGATATAAAAAAACTCTATGATGGTTTATTGGTTTTATATCATCAAGCTTGATTTTAAAAAGCACACAGTGCTGCAATGCATTTTGATCCCAAAAGCCAATGCGTGAAGCGTGCACGTCACGTATGTGAGGCGTTCGTTAAATAGTATACTAACACATTATTTATACATTAATCTTTTATCGCGAAGTTTTAAACACTAAAACATAAGATACTCTCATCGTCTTTGACCATGTTTGTTCCATCAATGGTCTAATTTGTCACCATACTCAATCCCATTGCTCAATCAACGATCAGATTTGTAAACTAAATTAAATAAAAACGCTCTACCCATCACAATAGACCGTATAAATCGCTCAAATCCTGGTCAATTGCATTACGCCCATCAAAGAATCGCACCGCACAATGCGATCTCCATATCCCATCACCGCTATCACGAAAAAAGAACACTAATAATACCAATTTAGATAACATCAAATCCATAACACCCTACAACTTTTTTTTAACAAAAGATTGAACTAAATTAAGCTTACAACTGTTACAAACTTACACATGAAATCAAATATTCAAACTAGCATTAAATGAACTAAATTATATACACAAAAAAAGTCTTTACAATAGAAGAATACTAATTTTGGCATAGTAAAAACATCCCCTAAATGCCACAAAACTGTACTATTATTATCATTCCTCAACTCTTACAACAAAAAAGATATTCCATATTTCCACATAACACCAAACAAACGACAAAAGTACATTCAAACATATTCACAAAAAAAAAACAACAACAACAACGTTTTACACAATAATAGAAACAACAAACAACAATTATAGTCAAAAGTCAAAAAGTCAAAACCCTAACCTCTCCTGTTTGTGCAAAACATGACTGAATATAAGTCTCATCCATCCAGTTTTGTAGATCACCGATCCATATAGTCTTATTATCTTCACTACTAGTCTGAATATTATTATTAATATTATTATGACCACCTTTTGTTAGTTGTTGTGTTTGTTGCAAGTGTTGTTGATATTGTTGCTGATAATAAGGCAAGTAATGGGGAGGAGGTGGTGGGTACATCATGGCTGGATGATGCATAGTGGGATGATATTGTTGCATAGCTAGCCATTGTTGTTGGTATTGTTGCATCGCTAGCCACTGTTGTTGTTGTAGTTGTTGTTGTTGTGGTGTTAAGTCGTTGGTGGTGGTGGTGGTGTTGCTGGTTCCGTTTGTTGGGTGCATCTTTTGTGGGTGTTTATTAATTGTGTTGGGTTGTTTGTTTGTTTGTTGTGTTTTTTTTATGTCGTGTTGTTGTTGTTTTAAGGATTTGAGGTGGTGGCGTGTGACGGTGGTAGACGACGGAGGGTGTGGAGAGAGGGACACCGGAAGAGGTGTGAAGGGATGGATAACGAGAGAGAGAGAGAGAGAGAGAGAGAGAGAGAGAGGGAAGAGAGAGATAAAAGACGGCTTATGAATGGTAAAATAGTGTAAAATAGTGTATATGAATGTTATGTATATGTACATGACCTTTGGGTTTTATTGTATGTGGGTTTTAAGTCCTTTTAGTTGTGGAAATTGTAGTTATGACCTGAAAGTAGTATATTTCTGGAATGATGATAAACAGCTTGTAGTATGGTGGTATCATGAGATTTAATTTAGTGGTGATGATTCTTAGTCATGTAGAGGACATTGGTGTGGTATGTAAGACTATAAGGTGTGGTGTGGTCACTAGTGAAGTGACCATCATTAACCTCCACCTCAGTGCCTCATTTAATTATTTTTCTTTCACTAACATGGCGTGTGATCACTACCCTCCACCATCTCTCTTCTTTCTCTCCTTTGTGGTGATCGTGGAGTATTGTACCATCTTCACGAACATGATCACCAGGAGTGGTGTACAAATCATGGCCATAAGTGCCATTTCACTCAACGAAACCTTCACGATGACCACATCGTATGGTCTTAAAAGTAGATGTATTACGTGTAACTTTGCCGTTTTAACGACAATAAACATAAAAAATCTTCATCTACTTTTTATCTTATTTTTTATCTCAGTTAAACAAAAAGTTGATGGTACAATCAAATCTTAATCTCTTTTAGACCATGCGTAGTGGGGGGCTTTATTTATAAAGCCCCCTTCCGGATTGGTCCACGTGGCTGCTGAGTTAGCATGGAGAGAGAAACTGAAAAAGGGGTGTAGTGGTAGAGGCTTTATTTATAAAGCCCCTATTAATATTTTATTTTATCTTTTAAATAATAAAATAATAAAAGAGGGAGAGAGAGTCTGATGTGGCAAAGGATGATTGGAGGGGGCTTTATTTGTTCCGGCGCCATAAGTATAACGTCAAGGCCAACTTTTGAAAAATGGAGCCCCCATGTAATGGTGTTGGGGGCTTCATTTTTGTGTATAGCGCCTAAAAACCTTACCAGTACGGTGGGTCTTAATTACATATTTTTAATGCTTCATTTTTGTTGTTTTACCTTCTCTTTAAAGTAGATCACAATATTACAATAATTCACTTTGTTGGAAATCAAAGTTTACTACAAATAAATTGTGATTTATTCTACTTTTAAAAGGATGAAGATTAATTTGTTGAAGAAATCTTAAGGTGATTGTCTATCTTTCATGTATTAATACGACAGTCATATTATGTCAGACACAACCTGTTAATATAGGAACATGAAATAGATAAACACGACACGATAATTTATCGTGTCATTTTTTTTCCAAACACGAACATGAACTTATTTATACATCTTAACACGATAAGACACGGACCTGTTTATAAACATTAACCATGACATCGTATCCACAAACCTGTGAATGAGAGACTCGGCGGTGTCGGTGTTGAGAAGGAGGACTGGTGACGGCAGACGGGTGACATCGGACGATCGACGCGTTATGAGGACGTGATAATACACGAACCTGTTTATAAACATTAACCATGAAACCGTATCCACGAACATGTGAATAAGAGACCGGAGGGCGTCGGTGTTGAGAAGGAGGACTGGTGACGGCAGACAGGTGATGGGTGATAGCGGACGATCAACGCGTGATGAGGACAGGTGACGGCGACAGCGGACGGGGACGATGGAGTTGAAAAGGAGGAGGGGGATGACTGAGCAATGTACATAACTGGGCTCTATGATTTGAAAACGGAAAATGCGGTTTCTTCATCTTTAGTCCACATATGTATAAGGTATACCCCTACGTCACATATAACTTTTTAAAATAAAAAAAATTATTAACGTGTTTTAACGGGTGCTTAACATATTAACAGGTCTTTAACTTGTTTAGACACGAAACCTGTTAAGGTCTTATCGCATCGACCTCTTTAAGACATGAAACTTGTTAAGGTCAAACACGAAACCTGTTAAAGTCGTGTAGGTTCGTGTCGTGTTATCGTGTTCCTATTTGAAATTGTCAGCTCTATGTATGAATAATTAACCCCACACTTTTGTTTTGATATTTGTAATCTGATTTTTTTTATGTAGTTGTGTATTGTTGGACATGGTTTTTCGAATGATGAAACTCAGAATTGAAGTGTTTGAAAGAGCGAGAAATAGAAGGAAGAGTGGACATGAGAGAAAGAGACATTGCAACTTTTCAACATTCGAATCTATATATGCACATAATCAAATAAATAATATTGATTTTGATAAAGATAATTCAAGGACTTGAACATTGACTAGTTCTAATACAAATTTGATTATTATGACCACACTGGAAATTTACAACAATTTGTTACTATTTACAAACTCTATGCACATTTTTATGTTTACAATTGAGTAACCCTCACTATTTTATACAAAATTTATTAGACCATATGCAATGTTTTCTTGATTTTACAACAATTGATATTGTTGAGTATTTTAAATAGAGAGTGAGGAGGGTATTTTAAGTATCTATGGAACCAGATATGGATTGCTTATTTAAGTCTAAAACTGTTTTTGTTAAAATTACTTATTTACTTATGAATTATTGGAAATGAGTTTTTTTTTAAAAAAAATTGTTTGAATTAGCTTTTGTAGTGAGAAAAGCCAATAAGTTAATAAGTTGTTTTTTAAAAAGTGTTTGGCTTAACTTATTAATGTAAAATAACCAAAAACCAAAAGTCAGAAATTATGACTTCTTAAAAACAACTTTTCAGCCTATATCAACCTCCCCCGACGGGGATCCCCCCCGGTTGCAAATAGGGATTTTTCCCCCTCCTCCCCGAGCTCCCGTTTTCCTCTTTTCCAACTAAAATAAAATAAAAAAATGAAAGGGGAAACTATTTCCTTGATTTAAGGGAAAAGAAGGGGAGGATGACATGACGTTGAGTTGGACAAGGGAGAAGGGGGAACCACACATTCATAGCCTTACATGTTATATTCTTAAGTTAAAATCCGATTATTATGTTTTAAGCAATAAACAAACATGGTATTTTGGCAAAGGTAATTGCATATATGAGCTTGAGTAGGGATGAGACCGGTACTGTACTCGTACCGAAAATATCGGTATTGAATTTAAAAAAAAAAGTGGCTACCGAGTACCGTACCGAATATATATGTACAGGTACGGGTACAAGTACGAGTACGGGTGTGGGTAGCGGTATTTCGGTACAGTACCCGTTTTGGTACCACTTTGTTATTTTTCTTTTTTGAGCACTTGTACAGGTACCAAGTTGGCAAATCATCACGAATATCAATACTATACGGGTACCAAATTGATAAAATTGGTACGAGTACCAATATTGTACATGTACCAAATAGGTAAAAATTGATAAGAATTACCATAAATACCATAATACGAAGTTAAACATATTATCAAATTCATTAGTATATAGAATTCGGTACCCGTACCATTTTTACTCGTACCGATACCGAAAGTACTGAATACCGAAATCAATACAAGTGAGTATCGATACCTATACCGAGTACCCAAAATCGATACGGATACAGGTATAGATACGGGTATGGTAGTACGGAAAAAATGCTCATCCTTAAGCTTGAGCACCTATAGAGATATGATCTAAAGTCTTTAAGAGCATTCACATTAGGGGAAAGGAGTGTCACGTCGGCACCAATGACTGGACCATCGTGAGCCTGCAGCGGAAGTAGGCCGATCTCAACATAAAGTGTGATCGGTGGACCACCCTGTACGAGAACACGTTGAGGTAGGAGTCGGGCATCGAACCGGAGTTGGCTGTCGAGTTCACGCATGTGGACTATGCGGCTCGATACGACAACAGTTTTGACCATGTCGAGGCATGGCAACTGTTGCACCAACTCTAGGGATTTTTTTTATTTCTTTTAATGTATTTTATTTTTATGTTTAATGTTTAATATTAATGAATTTTAGTTTTTATGTTCATCTTTAATTAGGTTTTAAAACAAACGATTAAAATAATAAAATAATTATAAAACAAACAGTTAAAATAATAAAACAATATTAAAAACAGACGGTTAAAATACAAAAAATAGTATTTATTTAAGTCAAAAATAAATAAAAAAACGGTTACCAGCACGGTAGATAGAACCTGTAAAACGGTTCAAGGGGCCACTACCAGCATGGGTGGCGACGGTGTTACCGTGCTGGTAGTGGGTACCCGTGACCAATTCGGGTGGCGCCCCGTCCCCCCTTAGTTGCTCCATCTTCATCTCTATAATTACACCAAAAATCACTACCTTTCTCTCTCCTTTTTTATTTAATAATACTTATTTTATACTTTTATCATTACATTTTCTCTCTTCTCTACTCACAACCACTTTTAAAATATTAAAAAATTATGGATGATAAACAATGTCTCCTCCAAATTTACTTGTGGACAGTGTCTCCTCTAAATATTTTCTCTCTCCTCTACTCCAAACCACTTATACCCACTCTATATAATATAAAGATCACACTCACACCATTATGAATGAGCTAAGACTGTCCGTTGTGACTAGAGGTGAGCAATGGCTCTATTCTCTCATATTGAGCCACGTAAGCGCGCCAGTTGACATGGTGATAAAGCTGCTGCTCACTAGCTTGATGGTGTTGTGGCTAGAGGTGAGCAGCAGCTTTATCCAGTTTTTTTTAACTTTTTTATTTTAAATTTATAATATTTAAATTTGTAACACAAATTAAATAATAAACATAAATTTTTCATTATTAAAAAAATTAAAAAGACATAAGTTAATAAAAAAAATAAACTACTCGTCGTTGAGGTGTTCTTGCTCCAGTTCGTATTCCTTCACGGGACGCTCCTGTTCTCGTTGAATGATCGCCGGACGAGGCATGGGTAGGTTGCTAAAGTCATTCGCTAAAAAAGTCCATGTTCCTCAATCTTAGCTTATCGACTTTAGCTTTCGCCGTCATCTCCATTGTTTTACTTATTTTGCTAATTTCCCCCGCGAACTCGTTGTCTTGTTCGTTAGCGCCTTGTTTACCTTTCGTCTTGTCTCGTCCAGCGGGTCGACCTTGGGGAGCCGAGGGAAGACCCTCATCAGAGTTTAGGTCAATCCCCACGTGAGCATCCGAGCTTGTGGAGGAGATATACCCACCCGATGAAGAGGTTTTGGCCCGTTTTGATGATGAGCCGCCTTCGCTCATGTCTTCAACAGAAATTAGCTCCACCCATTTGGAGCAACTACGTAGGATTCTCCACAAGTAGTCTTCATCCCACGTTTTGTTGGTCTTGTACTTGCGTAAGACCTCTTCTTTCCACTCATCGCAAGTAAATTGATAGACGTCAAGATCGCTCGGCCCGCTCACTCGCACTTAAACAGTGTTTCTGTTATGTAGGTTAGTAAACAAACCCACATACTTTCTAATCTCAGCCCACCGGCCAGAAATCAACAGGCTAAGGTCTTTTGGAGACGAATTCGAGACCTATTCCATGAACAAGTAGGGTGTCAAATGCGTTCGACGGAGTTGGCTACAAAGAAAATTTATATAGAGTTATAATCAATTATTTGCAACATATATATATTTAAAAAAAGTATATAGTTACAAAAAAAATATATATATATATATATATATACCGGCTTTTCGATCTTACGACACTTCAACCCAAGCCCGACAAAGGGCTATTTTCACCTCTTTGGTCCATGGCGTCACTTGCCACTTTGGTCGTAGATCTTGTTCAGCCGCTTCACCACCCCTACCACCATTTCGGGCGGCCGACCTTCCTCGGACACCACCCCTAGCCGTCGACCTATCACCACCTCTACCAACTCGCCTTTGGGTCTTTTATGGTTGTGAATCTGGAATTACGAAATCCGGCGACAATAGTGGCATTTGGCTTAGATTAATTTCGATTTCGTTGCTCCCAACACCACCATACTCGTCTTCTTCAAGAATTTCCATAGCGGGTTGGTAGCATCCTTGCCATTGTGAGGAATCCATAGATCAATCGGTTGTTTTTTTTTAATTATAGCTTGAAGAGTGTTTGTAGTGTAGTTTGTGTGTGACAAAAAAAGGTTTTTTTTTATAATTTATAGCCAAACTAGCCGTTGGCAATGGCTAGTGGCTGCCAACGGTCATATTCCAGCTCGCTAACACACACGAGCCCACTAACGGTTAGTCGCTCACGCCAGCTCTCGCTCAAATATGTTATGGTTCCAGCTAGCCATGTGGATTTATTTGTGGCTCGTGGCAGGCTGCTCGCGGACCATAACGGATAGTGTAACGTGAATTCTCTAATTATACAAAATTGTTTGTTAAAAAGTAGTTACACCTAAAACCTAAATATAAATTGTCATAAAAAACATTAATACATATTTATCATGACAATGCATTTATTATCATACTATCTTCAAAAGCTCTAACCTTAAGACCATACTATCTTGAAAAGTTCTAACCTTATAAACTCTTTAAACTCTAAAATAAAACCTAAACCTCTAATATTCCAACAATCTTTTCTTAACAAAAGCTTAAAACACCTAAAAGTTTATGTCAAACAAGTCAAACATGTCCTTAACTCCTAATTCCAATAAAAAGATATCCAATCAATTTTGTAGAAAGAAAAGGGCAAGATATGTCAAAGTAAGATAACATCAGGGCGTGTAAATGTAAATATGTTGTTAAGAAAAGGGGTTGTTGGATCTAGGAAATTGCCCTAGTGTTTTCCTGCTACATTGTTTTTCACGAGGATTAATTACAGCCGTTGGATCAGACGATCGGTGATTTTCGGCAATCAACCGTACCGATTGAAGGACTTATGTCTGATTAGCCAACAGCTACTTGATGTAGGACCCACAATCATAGATCTTGATCTGAATATAATTAACGCTTTTAATAAAAATGAGATAGAGATCGTGACCGTTGATTGATAGATCGACGGCCAGGAGATAGATCAAATGGAAAGAGGGGGAATAATAAATAAGGTCAAAATTAGGTGTGTGCAATACCGCGTCGCATGTGATTGAGATTTAGAGGTGTGGTATTGTCAAGGCGGTTAATAAGTTTAAAAAGGAATAACAACTTTTTTTAAAAAAATTTTTAAAGGTGTTTGGATTTGGATTCTTAATAATTTATTTGTTTTTAGTGTTTATATTTTTGGGTTTCGGATTATTGTGATTTAAACTAAATTTGAATTGGGGTTAGCATGTATTTAATTTAAGGAATTTAGAATTAAGAAAAAGAGAGATGTATTAACTTGTTAAACTTGTTGAAAGTCAAACATATTGTTTGTAGCTTGAATGATAGTATCTCGGTATTTTGGTAGGGGCAAACATGAATCGGATTAATAACTGGGAGCCTATTGTTGAAGTGTTCAGGAGACGTTTGTCTAGGTGGAAAGCGACTACAATGTCGATGGCAGGTAGAGTCACTCTTATTTCCTCGGTGCTTGAAAGTCTCCCGTCCTATTATTTCGCGTTATACAAGGCTCCTAAAACGGTTATTGTCAAGCTGGAAGCCATTATGAGGAGGTTTTTGTGGGGTGGTAATGAGGATAGGAACAAGATTCACTGGGTTGCGTGGGAGGATGTCACGAAGCCGAAAGACAAAGGTGGTTTGGGGATTAACAAATTGGAAGATTGCAACAATGCGTTTATCATCAAATGGTTATGGCGATATCGGGTTGAATCGGGAGCTTTATGGAAGAAAGTCATTGATGCGATTCATCTATCTCCTAGAAACTGGGAGCCTATTCCTTACAAGAAATCGCTCCCGGGTACTTGGAGCAAGATTGTTTCAGTGGGGTCCCGGATTAAACGTCAAGATAAAAGCTTCATAAGTACTATTCGGGGCAAAGTGGGTGATGGTAAAAAACTTCGTTTCTGGATAGATCCTTGGGTTGAAGAATGCAGCTTGAAGGATTTATATCCGGAGCTGTTCCGGTTAGAGCAAAACAAGTTTTGTGTGGTGGAAGACAGATTTGATCAATCTGATGATCGAAATATTGTTAGTTGGGCTTGGAGGTCTTACCCAGCGACTAATATCGAGGTTCAGCAGCTGTGTCAGTTACAGAGAAGCATCGCAGGGGTTGAGTTGTCCGAAAATGAGGATGATTGGAGATGGCCGGTTGGGTCAAACTTGGTGTTTTCGGTTAAAGAAGCTAGGAAGTGGTTAGTTGATGACAACAATACTAGTAACGGGTTTATGTTCAAATGGTGTAACTGGATTCCCAATAAATGCAACATCTTTATGTGGAGGGCCTGTAGAGATCGTATTCCGACGTGCAACGCTATTAGAAGAAGGAACGTGTTTGTGGAAGAAGACAAGTGCAGCCTGTGCGGTGAATGTGAAGAATCAGCGGCCCATATATTTGCAGGCTGCAGGTTTTCGATGGATGTGTGGGCTGGAATCTCGGCCTGGTGTAAGCTGCCCCATTGTTTGCGTTTTCCATTGTTGATATTGTGAATATGGTAGATTATTTGCAGCTCAAGGGTGTTAAGAAAGAGATGGTTTACGGGGTTCTCATCGTCTCTTGTTGGAGGATTTGGAAGGCTAGAAATGAGAAGTTGTTCTCTAACATCATTCCGGAAGCGCTAAAAATTGTGGCGGACATTAAAGCTTTGGGCTTTCTATGGTACAAATGTAGATACAAAAAGGATACGGTAGATTGGAAGGGTTGGTCTCGTTTTATTTTTGATGTAAATTAACGGTTTTCTTTGGCGTATCTCTTGCTTGGAGATATTGCCGGTTGTGTTTGAATGAAATTAGCCTTCCAAAAAAAAAAAAGAATGATTATGGTATGAATGTATGATGTCTATTTATAGGGTTTTTTTTTAAGGTGAACTTCATTAATAGGGCGCGTCCTTAAAAAAAGGATTGGCCCAAAACCTTTATATCATATACAATGGGTATTTAGCCTGATGATGTGCGTGGTTTTAACAAATTAAAAAGATGTCATTTTCCCGATGTTAAAAACTTAATGTTTTCAGTTCGAAACTTTGGTTTTGGGGTAAATGACTGATTTTTACTAAACCGGTTTTACCAAGTTTTAAATTTATAAAGTAAACAATAATTACTTTAGAAACTAAAACCAACACAAAGGCAGAGAACCTGACGTGCATAGTACAGCCTCTAGGGTAAGTATTGAGTATCGTATTCCAGAGTTCACACTTTCCCCTACTTCACCTTCATCATTTAACTGATCGAGTTTTAAAAAGAAAAAAAAATAAAACGGAGGGGTTTTTTTTAATAAAAATGGTTTTTGAAAAAGGTTTTGGGTTTTATAAAAGAAAAAGAAAAAGATAAAATAGAAGAGAGGTCAAATATGCACATCTCGGGACTCTCCGTATAAGTAGTTAAGTTTACTATTAAAATTAATAATTTAAATTAATTAAATGTGAGGAAGACGAGAGTGGTCTTGAAGTGTTGAGTCCTTGATAGAGAAGCGGGGCCACTACTGAGTAGAATGCAAAACCTCCCTATACACTTCCGCATGAAGGTACTCCGCCAGGGCCTTGCATATAGCGGACTCCTCAAACCGCGTTCAACTCTCTGGTCCTCAGACTTATCTTCTTCTTATTGGAGGCTTAACTTCCGTTCTGGAACACCGTACACCTCCCTTAGCTCTTGCTTTCCTTACAGAAGGATCTCTCATTAGGGTCAATACCGGCAACCTCGTATCCCCTAGGTAGGTTAACGATCATGAAGACCGAAGGATCTCTCTTACAGTTGACTCAGGCTACTCGTATCCCCATTGGTTAATGGCTTTGTACTGACTAGACCTAGAAATATACTTCTTGTTTTATTTATCTTTAAGGTGACACTTTAATATTTAGTGATCAATTAAATATAAAGTTGGTTTGATGATTGTTAACTTAATTAACCGAACCCATAACCTCCCAAGATGAATGAAATCCTTAACAAAAGTGGAACATAATCCTAAAGGTGTGCAATCCGAAGATCACTGGTGCACCCATATGGAATCCTCCCTTTGCCAAGAAGGTCACTCATTTGCTGAATAAAATCCTTAATAAAGGTGGAACATAATCCTAAAGGCGTGCGCAATCCGAAGATCATTGGTGCGCCCGTAGGGAATCCTCCCTTTACCAAGAAGATCATTCAGTCATCTGGTAAGTACCAGAAATGTGTCACTCCGATCTGGTCCACTTTTGAAGCCATTATTGTTTAGAATCCGGTTTGGATATCAGAAGCCCGAAGTATCTGTCTCACTACCGGTTTCCTCACCTTGGATCTAGCTCGGGACTACAAGAAGCTGATTAAACCTCTAGTTAGTTTATTAAGTTAGAGTTGATTTTAGTTTTATTAAGTTAATCATCCTTGGAAACTTGTCATAAGATAAACAAACAAGGATTAGAAGAAGATAACACAACAAATAACTAAAAATAAAAATAAACTACTACTACTACTAATAATAATAAAAGTCTACATATCGAAGTGGGTTCATGATAATAGAAAGATACAACCATATCGAATGATCAACCCAAGAACATGGCTTCTCATAGACAAGCTCTCCATCTTCAAGTGCTATGCATCTAACAACTTCATGACCCTCGATGTTTTATTGCATATGAACTACTCTACGATCCTCTTCTTAGCCAAGCTAATCAAGGTAGGGCGAGGTCTAACCTTTGTGGGATGTTAGGAGGGTCATAAGGCTTCCCACAAGACCCCAAGAGCTGTGCAAGACTCCTGGAAGTCGGCTAAAGAAAGTACAAAAGGGATGAACAAATGTTGAGGGGTAGCTTGCTATTTATAGGCAAATCAGAGGAAGCACGGGCGTGCCAGGGGTGAAGCATGCCCATGCTCGACAGCAAGTACTGTTGCAGAGTCCTTTTGTGCAGAGTCTGTATGTTTTCAGGACAAGCACGCCCACGCCAAGGGTTGGCATGACCATGCTCTTCAGAAAAGTTGTCAGTCTTGTCTGTTTGAGCCTTGGGAGCACGTTTCAGGGTGCACGGCCGAGCACAAGGGCGTGCACGCGTGCACAAGGGTGTGCACGCCCGTGCAGGCTGGTAAAGTTGACTTTTTGCCTTCCGTTGACATGGAAATGATGACTTGTTGACCCGGGACAGTTGCACGGTCGTAAGCACGACCGTGCCGCGTCTGAAACAACATCAAAGTCTTCAATTCCTTCCCGAGTTTTGTTGCTTTGTCTTCTAGTGTCCTGGACTGATTATCGTTTAAGCCTGGATAGTTCTTTACACAAACAGGGAACATGCTGCGAGTCTCGTATCTTCAGGAATCTCCAGATTTTGCCTGTTTTTGCCTGAAAATCTTTTGTTTCCGGCTTGGAGCTCCAGTTTCCTGATACACACAAATAGGAACGAATTAAGTTCCATAACTTAGTAATTTAAGTCTAATTCTGCCCTATTATGAGACTAATTATTCATGTTTTATATGTTAAAATCACGACACATCATAGCCCAGTCAACCCATCTAAGATCCTTAAAACAAGTTCGACTCTTAAACCACACAAATGACAAGGATTTGATATTAGCAACCACTTCAGAAACCTTCAGATGTTTGCCTGCGAATAACTTTTCCTTCCGACTCTTCCAAATCATCCATATAGCAATAAAAATTATATCGTTAATGATCTTCTTCCTATTGAGGCCTTCGAAAGCTGCAACAAATTAGTAACATGAAACGCATAAATCGGTCCAATCCTGCACCATATACCAATGAAAGTCCAAATCCCAAATGAGAACCCGAACCCATGAACAAATGTTCTAAAGACTCATCTCGCACAAAACACATTTCAGATTAGGAACATTTATTTGTCTCCTACTTAGCGTCAATCTAGTAGGAATCCGATCCAACTCGGCTCGCCAAATAAAAATATTGACTTTTAATGGAATCCACGACGTCCACCTCATACTCATCTGTCTTCTAATACCTCTATCATTTACCATAACCTTCTTGCAATCGGCGACCGTGAATTGCCCGTCTTCGTTGTCTTCGCACCTCCATGCATCTGTGTTATTGTTGAAACAAATATAATTCAGCAATTCTTCCATCTTAGAATACTGAGTATTCTCCAAGTCGGTATGTGCATCCCGATTCCACACGGCTTCTGGATCAGCTCTGCCCTCCTACGCTGTATTCACACTGCATATAAGGCTGGCCATTTATCTTTCAGCAACTGGATTTTGTTCCAAAGATCCAGCCAAAATCTCGCACTTTGCCTGTCCCCTATAATCCATTTAAAGAATTGACAAAGGCTTTGGTCTTGAAATGTTTGAACATTCAGCAACAACGCACATTAGATTGGGGAATATTAATTACCTATGACACAACATAACATACGTTAATCCTTTGAACTTTCCATAAATACACCACCCATATTAGATTGGGGAATATTATATTACCTATGATAACATGTGGGGCCCGTTTATTTAACTATAGATATGTTTTCATAATAAAACTCCCAGGATTCGTGAAACCGTACATTTTACAATGTACACATGAAACAAGTAATAACTGTCACGTGCACGAACTATATCTCACAAATAACTAACACAAGGGTCCACAAGTCAGGTGAACAACTTGTATGGTAAACAACAAGAACGTACAACTTACTACGTCCTTGATAATCATAGGGCAATCATTGTCAGGACGGCAGTTACCTCACATCTCAGCTTTACCAGACCACACGTACTATCACTAAGTGAGTTTCACGACCCTATTTTTACTATTTTTAAATTTTCGGGGGATAAACATGCTACATTTCTAGTACATTACATTTGGTGTGATATTCTATCATGACTGCCATGCGGAACATGAGACATTCAATTCATGAGCTCAATAGTACTCGTGCTTACATATACACTATAACCATTAGCTAACAGTAGCCATGGAACACTTAAATAGATCTATTGGGTTGACACCCCCACTCTTGGTTAGTCTCTCTAACCGGTTACATACAAAAGAATGCTAGTATTCTACTATACATACGTTGTCTTTATTGTACAATGCACGAGGCACAACAGTCAAGAGGTTTGGTTATGGGAATCATGGTTTGCACAGTAATCATTCGCTTAGCTAGCCTATGATTGGTCATACATGAATTTCACGAGCACTTTACATAGTACATTAAAACCTGTGAACTCACCGACATTATGTTGACAAATCTTTTTACGCATGTTTTTTAGGTAATTGATTATGCGGAGCGGAGACTTGGGAGAGAGGTTTGAGCATGCACATCGTGTTACCATAACCAGGTGGATTTCATTAATTTTGGTTGTGCTATGTCTTAGTATTTGAAACAATGACTTTTCAGACAATATGATGTTTTATCTGATCATGTAAGATAATGGTTATCTTTTGATGGTTGCTCGATCCTTGTGCTTGAACACCTTTCGAATCACATTCCCGTGTTTCCGCCTTGGCGGGGTGTGACGGATTGGTATCAGAGCCAAAGGTTATAGCAAACTAAGATTATTTTGAGTCAACTATAACTAAAACATTTTTGAAACGTTTTCACAAAGTACCATATTACCTTGCCTTGCACCTCCCAAGTCTCAAGCTGCTCCACGACGATACACGGGTATAGTAGTTCATTTATTGACATTCATGTTCATTCATATACATATGCATTTGATAGGATCATGGCCATCACCGTTGACATTACCTTGCTATTTGACTCCGAGGAGGATTACCTCGTCAATGCCACACCTGAGGAGGACCTTGATCATGACTCCCCCGCACATCCCGACCCTATCTCATATGAGGTGCCCGATTATCCGCACGACAATGCCGGCTTCATCATGGATGACTGTGACGAGGATATGTACCACGATCCCACTTACCGCCATGTCTCTGACGATGACGCGAAGGATGACGTCCCCTTTGATGTCTCTGACTTTCATCCCGCGGTGATTCTTAACGAGGACCCAGCCCCTACTGAGGTTCCTCCTATGGCCCAGCCTGCTTAGGACCCCGACACCCTCTTTTCGCTACTCCTCGAGCAGTGGACGCTTTGCGTGCACTCTGAGGAAGCGGGTGCTATAGCCGATTGTCCTTGCGATTCCAGCTCCTGCTTCGGTTCTTGTGGTGCCTTCCGACCCCGTTGTTCCCGGCGAGCCCGACCATCCTATTGATCCTATACACGAGGAGCCAGTAGAGGAAGCACCTGTGCCCGAGCCACCTCATCAATTGAGGAGGAGATCACAGGCCCGTAAACGTCCCTACCTCCCCACTCCCATAGGTGACCTCGCACATCGGGATGAGGAGGACGATGAGGAGGCGATGGGCTTAGGTGGATCATCTGGCAGACCGCTTTTTACGGAGCGAGGTGTTCTTCTGTCCCATGATTCGTAGGTTATGAGCTTGGGAGTTCGCATTCGGGAGTTGGAGGATCGTGATTCGGATGCCAAGCATGGGAGGCTTGCAGCTGCTATTGGACCGGTGGAGGTAGAGAGACGCTTGGATGCACTGGAGCAGAGGGTGACAGAGTTGGACCAGTGCATGAGATCTGCAGTCGCTGCTCTTGCTACAGCTTTTCCATCCTCATCTTCTTAGGATGTTTCATGATTATACTTTATGATGTTTTATTTTATGGTTGTGGTTTAGCTGCATGCGGCTAGGCCGCCTATCTTTTGTAATAGAACAATGGATGTACTTAAACTACGTTATGAAATGAAATGGTTGTATGGTATTTTAATTCATGATGTGCCCTATTTATTCTTTTGTCATGTGGTTGTGATTGACTTATTATTCATGGTTATATTTGGTTTTTAGATTTGTGTGCATGACAATATTTATGATATAGGTGTCTTATACTTTTAATATGTGATGTATTAGAAGGTAAACATGCAAACTTGCAATCTGCAAGAACCACTGAAGGCGAGTTACTTCTGGCTACTCCTGCTGAGTTAGCTAGGGTGATTGCCGAAGCAATTGCTCGTCATGACGTAGCTCGAGCCGATTCTAGCGGTGGTTCTGGAGGTACTGGTCACCGACGGGGAAGCGATATAGATAACTGTAGGAATCTTGGGTCTAAAATTCTCTACTTACTACTCCTACGCGAATTTTTATGTTAATAATAGTTACTATTGTATACACGGAAGTTGAAAACCCTATTCGGGGATGCTCATACAAAACTTTCATGTCCTGCAAACCATGTAACTTTCGTGGTACTGAAGGTGCTGTTGGGATTGTCCGATGGATTGAGAAAACAGAGTCAGTTCTTGATATCAGTGGTTGCTCTGAAGACCAGAAAGTGAAGTAATCTACTTGCACTTTCCAAGATGAAGCCCTTACATGGTGGAATCTTCAAGTATATAATTTGGGTAGAGATGCGGCCTACAATCTCACTTGGGCCGAACTAAAGACTCTGCTCATGGAAAAGTACTACCCTAGGAGTGAACTGCAGAAACTTAAAGCAGAATTCTGTAATTTGTCTATGGTGGATGCTAACGTGACTGCTTACACTGCCCGTTTCCATGAACTCTCTCGACTTCCTAAATACAAGAGAGTTGAACGTATATTTAGGGTCTGTCTCCATAGATTCGAAGCATGGTTACTGCGTCTGCACCCGCTACCATCCAGAGTGTTGTTACACTGGCTCATAGTCTTACCGATGATGCTGTCCGCATGGGTTCGTTGAATCATAAGGTTGTAGTTGCTGGTGAGAGTTCGGTGGAAAAGCTCAAGCGATCTGGTTCCAAGAATGGTAAGAACTCCTCCCATAAGCGCCAAGATTCTGTGAAGGTTTATGTTGCCACCACTACTACGGAGCCCAAAAAGAAGTACAACGGACTCCACCCCTATTGCAGCAAGTGCAATTACCATCATGTCAGCACTTGTGAGAGTAATCTGTGTAAGAACTGCAACCGCCGTGGTCACCAAACCGCTAACTGCAAAGCTAAAGCCACCAACACTCCTCCTGCCAAAAATGAGTGTTGTGAATGTGGTGCAACCGGTCATTTCCGCAAGGATTGCCCGAAGGCTAATGATCAAGCTCGCGGATGAGCATCGTGCTAGGAGCCAATGAGGCACGTGATGATCTGAACGTAGTTACCAGTATTTTCCGCCTTAACAACCATTATGCATCAATTCTTTTTTATTCAGGCGCTGATTTTAGCTTTGTGTTGACCGACTTTAAGAAATCTCTTTGATTAGAATCAAGTAAGTTGGATGCACACTATACCATACAATTGGCCAATGGTAAGTTAATTTCATCTGAAGAAATTGTTAGGGATTGTGTTTTGGAACATGGTGATCGTGCTTTCCGTATTGATCTGCTGCCTATTCAGTTGGGTAGTTTCGATGTTGTCATTAGCATGGATTGGTTATACAAGAATCGTGTGGAGATTGTCGATCATGAGAAGTTGGTTCGTATCCCCTTGTCTAGTAGTGAAACCCTCTCGATTTTAGGAGATCCTGGTTGATCTACTCTTTGCATTATATCTTGCATCAAGGCGTAGAAATGTTTAAGGAAAGGTTGTGTCGCGCTCTTGGCACATGTCGTTGAACAGAAAGCCAAAGATCGGAAAATCGAGGACATTCCGGTAGTGCGAGACTATCCCGAAGTTTTTCCAGAAGACATGACAGGGCTGCCACCGCCATGGCAAGTCGAGTTTCGCATTGACCTAGTCCCAGGAGCTGCCCAGTAGCTCGTACTCCGTATCGTTTGGCACCATCCCAGATGCAAGAATTGTCTAACCAGCTTCAGGAATTGTTAGATAAAGGTTTCATTCGCCTGAGTTTTTCTCCGTGGGGAGCGCTAGTTTTGTTGTGAAGAAGAAGGACGGTAGCTTTCGCATGTGCATCGATTATCGGGAGTTGAACAAGTTGATCATCAAGAACAAGTACCTGTTTCCAAGGATCGACGATTTATTTGACCAGTTGCAACGTTCCAGCTATTATTTGAAGATCGATCTGCATTCGGGGTATCATCAGTTGCAAATCCAAGAGGATGACATACCGAAAGCCGCTTTCCGAACTCGATATGGGCACTATGAGTTTTTGGTTATGCCATTCGGGTTGACGAATGCCCCTGCTGTTTTTATGGATCTTATTAATCGCGTCTGCAAGACCTAGTTGGACAAATTCGTGATCGTTTTCATTGAGGACATCTTGATCTACTTGCGAACCAAAGACGAGCACGAACATCATCTTAGATTGATTTTGGAGTTGCTTAAAAACGAGAAGTTGTTTGCCAAGTTCTCTAAATGCGAGTTTTGGATTCAAGAAGTTCATTTTCTAGGTTATGTTGTGAATGCGAAGGGTATTCAGGTTGACCCTACCAAAATTGAAGCAATCAGAGATTAGGATGCGCCCAAAACCCCAATCGAAGTGCGACAATTTTTGGGCTTAGATGGTTGTTACTGTCGGTTCATCAAAATTTTCTCTAAGATTGCCCAGCCACTTACGGTCTTGACAGAAAAAGACAAAAGTTTGATTGGGGAGTCAAGCAAGAAGAAGCCTTCCGAGCTATGAAGAACCGATTGTGTGGTGCTCCGATTCTATCTCTTCCTGAAGGTTCTGTTGATTTCATGGTTTATTTTGATGCTTCATATCAAGGTCTTGGATGTGTACTCATCCAGAGGAATAAGGTTATCGCTTTTGTATCTGGTCAACTCAAAGTCCATGAAAAGAATTACACCACTCATGACCTAGAGTTAGGTGCAGTAATCTTTGCCCTCAATATCTGGAGGCAATATCTATATGGCACCAAGTGCACCATCTTCACCGATCACAAGAGCTTGCAACACATCTTCAATCAGAAGAATCTGAATATGCGGCAACGTAGATAGGTTGAATTGCTAAATGACTACGACTATGAGATCATATACCATCCAGGAAGGCTAACGTTGTGGCGGACGCTTTGAGCCGGAAGGAACGAGTCAAGACAATGCGTGTGCGTGCGCTAGGTTTGACCATTCACACAAAATATTACTACTCGTACTCATGAAGTCTTTGTTCAAGATGGTTGATCTTTTGGAACCAAGATCTGACGGCACGGTTTATTTTGCCAATCGGGTCTGGTACCACATTTTGGCAGACTACGCGATTTAATTCTTGAGGAGGTCCACAAGTCTAAGTACTCGGTTCACCCTGGAGCCAACAAAATATACAAAGACGTGAAGGAATTCTATTGGTGGCCCAACCTTAAGGGTGAAATTGCATCATATGTCAGTCAATGCCTTACCTGTTTGAAGGTCAAAGCTGAGTATCAGAAGCTATCCGGTCTACTTTAGCAGTCTGAAATTCCTGTTTCGAAATGGGAACAAATCTCTATGGATTTCATTACCAAGCTGCCTAAGACGTCCAGTGGTCACGACACGATTTGGGTAATTGTTGACCGATTGACCAAGTCTGCACATTTCCTGCCGATCAAGGAAACTGACAAGTTGGAAACACTTGCAAAGCTATATATAAAGGAGATTGTGACTAGGCATGGTGTGCCTGTCTCAATCATTTCTGACTGTGACAGTCGATTCACTTCTCGGTTCTGGCAAACCCTTATGGAGGCACTAGGCACTCGTTCGGACATGAGTATAGCCTATCATCCTCAAACCGATGGCCAGAGCGAGAGGACAATCCAAACCCTAAAGGATATGCTCCATGATTGTGTGATCAATTTCGGTGGAAATTGGGATTCTCATCTACCCTTGGTTGAATTCTCCCACAACAACAGCTACCACACCCGTATTAAGGCTGCCCCGTATCAAGCCTTATATGGAAGTTAGTGTAGATCTCCCTTGTGTTGGGCGGAAGTTGGAGACAAATATTTAACTAGACCTGAGCTAATTCAAGAAACAACCGATAGTATCTTTCAAATCCGTGAGCGTTTGAAAGCTGCTCGAGATCGCCAAAAGAGCTATGCTGATCGCCGTCGCAAACCACTCGAATTTCAGGTTGGCGATAAGGTACTCTTAAAAGTCTCACCTTGGAAGGGTGTACCACGGTTTGGCAAACGTGGGAAGCTTAACCCCTAATACATAGGTCCTTTCGAGATTCTTGTTAGGATTGGTCCCGTGGCATACAAGCTCAAGTTACCCGAAGAAATGTCTATCAGTGGTGTTCATGACACATTCCATGTCTCCAATCTTAAGAAATGTCTATCCTATGAATCTTTGATCTTTCCTCCCGAAGAAATTCACATCGATGATCAACTCCACTTTATTGAGGATCCGATCGAAGTGACTGATTGGAAACTCTAGAAATTAAGAAGGAGCCGAGCAAAACTTGTCAGAGTCAGATGGAATGCAAAATGCGGACCCGAATTTACATACATGGGAACGTGAAGACGAGATGAGACAAAAGTATCCCGTGCTCTTTTCAAAAACGGCTGAGACCCGTAAGTCAACTCGATTTCGCGGACAAAATTCCAAAAACAAGGAGAGAATGTGACACTAGTCAACGATCCAGGTTAACATCGGTACACATTTTACTTATTACTGCCATTTCATGTGCATATTAGACAAATTTTGCACACACTATACTCCCCCCCCCCAAGTCTAGTACAGCTTGAGTTATTGTAGAAATGAAATATATTATCTGTTTTTACATACAACACTCGAAATATACAAGACAATTGGCGTTGAACAATCAAGCCAATCACACGCTCAACAGAGAGCAACCGGATACCTGATTACTATGTATGGATAAAACAACAATACACGTGACAATACCAAATTACACATGATACGTTTATTTAACTGTAGATACGTTTTCACAATAAAACGCCCGGGATTCCCAAAACCGTACATTTTACAAAGTACACATGAAACAAGTAATAAATGTCCTTTACTATTTTTACATTCTCGGGGGAGAAACATTGTACATTTCTAGTACATTACATTTAGTGTGATATTCTATCATGACTGCCATTTGGAACATGAGGCATTCGGTTCATGAGCTCAACAGTCCTCGTACTTACATATACACCATAACCATTAGCTAACAGTAGCCATGGAACACTTAAATAGATCTATTGGGTTGACACCCCCACTCTTGGTTAGTCGCTCTAACCGGTTACATACAAAAGAGTGCTAGTATTCTACTATACATACGTTGTCTTTATTGTACAATGCGCGAGGCACAATAGTCAAGAGCTTTGGTTATGAGACTCATGGTTTGCACAGTAATCATTCACTTAGCTAGCCTATGATTGGTCATTTACGAATTTCACCAGCACTTTACATAGTATGTTAAAACCTGTGAACTCACCGACATTATGTTGACAAATCTTTTTACGCATGTTTTTCAGGTAACTGACTATGCGGAGCGGAGACTTGGGAGAGAGGTTTGAGCATGCACATCGTGGTACCATCACCGGGTGGATTTCATTAATGTTGGTTATGTTATGTCTTGGTATTTGATAGAATGACTTTTCAGACAATATTATGTTTTATCTGATTATGTAAGACAATGTTATCTTTTGATGGTATCGTTTTAAATTACATCTTATATGTTGCTCAAACCTTGTTCTTGAAAACCTTTCGAATCACATCCCTATGTTTCCGCCTTGGCGGGGTGTGACACACAAGGACGAAGATTAAATCTTCATCTAGAAATATTCGATGTGACATGTATTATTGCTAGTGTAAAAGCTCAGAGTCACAAAAGGTTCATCATAGAGTGGATAATTTTTGGGAAAAATAAAAAAATACTCGAGCGATACATAGATATAAAAAAAACCCTCGACTCATACTAATTTGCCTAAACATGGATAATAGTTTCGGATGGTTAAAACGACCAGGGTTACAAATATAATTAATCATGGTCTAGAGTAGAACTATCATTTTTTTTTTACAAAAGGTACCGAAGTATAAAGGTACGGATGTGTACCATTTACATGGGACATGGGTAAAAATAAACAAAACACTTGGGAAAAGATTTTAATTTTCAAAAGTTAGGATCTTTGTACATACTATCGGAATAGTTCTATATAACTACCATACAAAAAGTTCAAATAAGACACATCACAAAGGGAAAGGACCCAAAAAAGGTCCGAGGCACGACAACAATATTAACAAAAACAGAAGTGTTACAAAAATACTTATCATTTACATAATCACTCGGATACTTAAATATCCGAGGGAAGCAGAAACCGTGTCCATATTACATAACGCTCCAAAGATTCCATTACAAATATACTTTGGACACAAAAGAGTCCGATTAATTGTTCGACATAAAATAAGAAGGGTTGCACAAAAATGACAAATTACAATGTCTCCTTCAAAACTGCCACCTTCGACCTCCGCTTCTCCTATCGGCAACGTATGGGAGGATTTAACCACAACCTCTAAAGGTTCGGCTAACAAATCTTGAAGCTTAGCAATAAAGGGGAGGGTCAGCTCATTAGAAAGTTTCAAAGCGTCCAATAGTGCTTGTTGGGCATTAGGGATAAGCCGAGGCATTTTATCAAGCTACACACCTTTGGCCGAGTAAGTATACCCGACTCGGACCCCCACATTAAAGCCAACACCATTCATGATGTTGTCAAACCAAACCACCACCTCTTGCATCTTTGGACACTTGTGAGCGTAGCGGGCAACCAACTTAACTTCCTCAATAAGGAAAAACTTTTTAAGTTCGAAGAGGTCCTCTATCTCCTTCAATAACCCCTCATTCTCTTCCCTTAACGCCATAGTTTCTTTATTCACCTTGGCCTTAGTCTCTTCCAACATCATAAGGACCTTCTTCTCATTTTCTTGGGCAACATCCCTCTCTACAAAAAAGGACGATGTAAAAAAATGATTAATAAAAGTAACAATCATAAGGCTACAAAGATAAAAAAGCCACGAACCTTTCACAAGACCATCGGTAGTAGTTCGGAGTTTGTTCAACACAACTTCAAGCTCATTGATGGACTGCCCATACTGCTGCTTCGAATTCTCATGCCTAGCTTTAGCCTTCTCCAGTTTTCCCTTCAACTCCTCCACTTCCCGAGACAACTGGTCGCGGGCTTCGGCTGCCACAACTGTGGAAGCTTGAGCGGACCAAAGAAGTTGTTGGGCATTTTTTAGCTCTGCCTAAAGACTCTTAGTGACCGGACCATCAACAACTTTCTTGACCAACCTTTTTTCTCCAACTCCAAGTCTATCCACCGACGGTATATCGAAGTCAAAAGAAAATTCGACTGTACTTGATTCACCATCACAACCTCACCAAGCTTAGATTCGCCCATCTTATGGTAGTGAATCCTATACAGTGGTTATAACACCCTAAAAACCTCTTTCGTATAATTACGTTTTTAAGCATGTTTTACATGTCTAGATGTTAAAACAAGGATTATGTTCCTAGTGCGAATCAAATAAGAAACAAGAGTTTTATTACTATACAAAAAAGGGATCCAGATGTTAAAACAAGGATTATGTTCCTAGTGGGAAAATAACCTCGTTGCATTATGTCTAATGGGAGTCACTACACCAAACATTAAGACACAATTTAATAATAGTATGTAAACAACTAATCCCGTTAGGTGAGTTATATAATCTATTAAAGAAAAACATTGGATACCTAACTAAGTTAGTGGGATTAAATACTTATGGCTTAATGGAGGGACCAAAACTGACAAAGTGTAATTGTAGTTAGTTTTATAAAAATAAATAATAAATATAGGTGACCATCTCCATAATATAGCAGATCGATTTCCACACTGAGAAACACATAACCCTAAGACCATTCACATCCCATCAACCATATTTATCGTTATCTTACTCATAAACATTTATTTTATTATATTTCTCGTAAAAAAACACTCACAATAATTTAGTGTAGGGTGCATAGTAGCTTTTCATATTTTTTTCATCATATAGAGATGAGGTATAAAATGGTGGATGGGTTGTAGGGTGTTTTTAGTAGATTTTTTTAAATTTTAAAGATGGAGGAGGGTTTGTTGGATGGTTGTGAATGCTCTAACATCACCTATTCAAGCTTAAATCCAAGCCAAATCAAATGGATTTTTAGTGCATTTGCTGAAATACGAATCATCTAAGTCTAATAAACACCAAGGTACCTTTTTATTTGGTTAAACTTGATGTTATGTTCATGCTTGATCATGGTGAAATTATATGTTTTGATAATAGGTGAAATTGTTGGTTAATAGAGGTTGCTCTAGCTTTAACGTACGTCAAACATGTCTAATTTGCTTACGAATAACATTGCACATGTCTGATTGTTATGTTTCATGTGATTATATTGTATGTAAAAAAATGGGGTTCTACCTCTAGGTGGAAACCACATATAGCTAGAAATCTTGATGACTGTTAGAAGTGATTATAATGGAACAAATAGGCGAAAGGTCTAAATAATATGATATAATGTCAAACTAGACAAATGGCTTTGATTTGGCTAATTGGCTAATCTTGAACTTTAGAAACTAAATAAATGGTGGGTGCGCACCAAGTATTTGATGAAATGCCAATGTGGTGAAAAACTAGTAAACTAAGGGATTTGGAAACATATGAAAGTTAACACTTCTATGGGATGTTAACTAAGTAATAAACAAAGTTAATTACATGTCCTATGTAAGGAAACAACTCATGATGATCTAGGATTAAAAATGAATACCTGATGCCATGGACAGTGAAATAATTCCATATTATGTATTTTAACAAAACAAGATTTGACATCTCCCTGAGTTAGGTGCAAAACTAGGGAGCGAATGGGTCAAACGGATACAATCTCAATGCGTAAGGAAGCAAGAACGAATACAAGGTAAGTATTATTTACACGACTAGACTATAAACACATGTAAGTGTTGCATATTATTTGTTTACTCTTGAGTACTAGAAAAAGGTAGGACCATGAATGGTGAAATCCACTAAGTGGGTAAATTCATGTAAAATTACAGTGTGACATATTTTATGATAATTAATGAAGCGATATTTTGTGATCGAATGGTGAAATTCATCAAAGGGGCCAACGAATAAGGTTATGTGGAAATATAGGATTTTAACTCAAGGATAGGTTGAAATTGCTTAAATGAAATAATTAAGTATTTTAATAAATGAGTCAAGTGATGTTATCATCATTTGAACCCAAAGATAAAAGCTTGAATAATGGAGTATTATGAACTATGAGCCTTAACCGGTCAATTGGTGATGTTCTCATCATGGTGATGGAAACCTTAATGATGACGGAAATGTTAGGAGTAATAGCCATTAAGAATATTGGGAATGAAGGGTTTAATTGGTGAAAAGTGTTTTTGGTGATTGGTGATGAACAATGGTTTTTAATATGATGAGTCTTGATGATCTTGGTGATTGGAGATGTTATGAGAATTATTTAATAGTGAAAATGATGTTTGTGAATCCCTAACTTTGTTTTTATAACTTTCGTCTCAAGTTTTTGGTCAAAAATCACATAAAAACCATAAAAATAGCTTTAAAAAAGAATTTTGACTTCACGTGTCATGTGGGCGTGTAGCCGACGGGACTGAGGGCCGTTGGCGACGGCCAGTGTTGGTCGACGCTTGTTTAAACTGTTTACGGGATGATCTACAGACCAATGCTACGTTGGCGACGGCTTGACACCCCATCGCCGATGGACCCCCTTTTTGAGTTATCCAATTTTGCTTCGTTTTCAGTTTTGCATTCACCTAGCTCCATCCTAAGGTTTCGTTAAGCTCCGAATTGTACCTTAAACTTCGTTAGACCTTCAAAACGTAAATCTCATCAAAGTAGCGTGTCCGAAACTATAAAATCACTTAAAATGCAATATTAAACACGAAAAACCTTGGACTTTCAACCGCGTATCAACACTTAATGCTTGTACACCAAACATTAAGATTCGATAAGTTAAACGGGTTAAATGGAGATGCGTCACCATTTGAATCCCAGGAATTAATGCGTGTCAATTAAGATTTTCTACAGCCAAGTATATGGAAAAGGGGCACGTAATGCAAAGGATCATGGAAAAGAATCGCAAGGTATGGAAGTGGGTCAACGCTTCCCGGTAAGTCTGTAGTTTTAGTTGGGCATCTTTTGAGCCAAGGAATCGGGGAAAATAACCCACATGATGTGTGGTTAACTTTTTGGTAAGTTATTAAGTTAGCGAAGCCTAATGCGTGCTTAAGGCGTGTAGGAATGGCAAGAAGAGGGATAATGAAAGGAGTGGTAAAAATCCCACCTATAGGTGTTTAAATGTTTTTAGACATATTTAAGGGTTAAACACAAAGGTTTAAATTAAGAAACAACACATACGGGTGTTGAGATTGCACAAATCACCCACAAAGGTAAAATGGGAAGTTCGAAACTTACTAAGGGTCAAATATCAAATAGAATCATGGTAAATAAAACAGCTGATGCTTTTTTGCTCCTTAACTATTAAACAAGTAGAGGGATGGGAAGTTATTGAGCGCGGTGCTTAAAATCCTTAACGGGTCAAATTGACCCGCATCGCGCTTGGATGTCCAAGTGAGTGGGCATCCGTATCATATATCAAGTCCAAGTACTATTATTATGGTGCCTGAAGATCAGCTTATTATTTAATTTAGTATTAGGATGGTTAAACCTTGGTTAAAATGTTCTATTAACCTTAACAGGTCAATTTGGGTAAAAACATTTCCTAACCGAACCTAAGTGTAAATTAATGGTGAATTTGATTTCGGGTAAAGGATTGGAATATGAAATGTGATATGAGATTAGGTCCTAAAGGTAGTGAAAAATCTTGACCTAACCAAAAATTGATGAAAACTCTTGAAAAGGTTGGGAATTGGCTAAGGCATGAAAAACCTTAACTTACAAACCGACCTATCCAATCCTAAAAAGGGATCATCTTCCACCATCTTGACCTTCTTGGACTTACTGTCACGACCAGTGTCCGGGTTGCCCTCAATATGCACCGGAGCACTATCTCGAGATGAGTGTCCACCAGTAAGATGCTGCTTAAATTCTCTAAAACTTAGTTCTTTGACAAAGTTGATACACTTGACGATTTCATAACCTTCAGAGTTTTTCCGCTCTCACTGGCAACTTGGGCTTTTCTTTTTCTCCGACCTTTGCTTTGCAAGTTCAAAGAAACATCTTCTAAAATAGTGTCCTAAGCAGAGTAATCAGGAACATCTTCTATAGTTCTGTTCCCATGATTCTCTAGGGCAGGAGGGTCCGAGGGACCAATCCCGACAACTGAATGAATTGCCACTGCTGTACCAGCAGGGTCCTCAGCTTGAGCCTTGATAAGGCTACATTCAATATGAGCGTTACTACTCCCCTCCCTAGGAGCATTGATAGGATGGATAGGGAATTGGGTTTCTCGATTTGTTCCAGCAAGGGCATGTTGTTTCCATGCTCTTCATTGATAAATTCTACTGCGTCATCATCAAAAGGAACGACCCTCACCCCGACCATTAAACCGGAGCACATGCCATATGTCTGTTTCATCCCAGGCACGACGCAAACCCCCTAATAACATGATGTGCTTTGGAAATTTTCGTATCTCGGTTTTATTAGCTATTAGACGTTGATATAAAAATCGTCAATAATAAATTCCTCAGGGAGTTCTCCTTCGGACGAATCATAATTTTCCATGCACACAATGTCTCCCAGGAGACATCTATCATCCAACCAAACGAACTGGGTCTTCCAATTCTTCAAGCTAGACGACTCCCTGTCATGACACTCCGCCATATCCCTCATCTTCTGAAATGTGTACCAGTTTCCGATCTGGTTCAGCTTATAAAAAGCCAGGAACACATTCAAGTCCGCCCTCCATTGCAGCACCCAACGGTAAAGTTCAAAATGACTAATACGACTTAAGTCCAAGGGATTCATCTGAGATATATGAACCCCATGAACGTAAGCACTTTGAATACAAACTTAGTGAACAACACCCGGTAGTTTGCAAAATTACACACCTGGGTGTAAAATGCAAACTTTCTGCGGGGGAAGGGGTGTGTAGGGTTCTGGGTACCGTCAGAACTGGGTTCAATTCCAAAGGATCCGAAAATCCCGAAGAAATCGATCAAGATTAGAACTGGTGTGTTTGTTAAACTCACAACCATGTCGTCCTTACCCATGACTAACAAAGACGAGTGGAGATGAAAATGAGTAAGGGAGAAAAAGAGGGATGCACCTATTATGAAAGGCTACACAGGAACATGAAAAGGGGTTTCATCCCCCCCTCCTCCAAAAAAAAGAAGAAGCCAAAACATCTCCATGATTTCACACTAACGGAAAACAACTGTCGAAATTGAAGGAACAGATACTCCTCGATAGTGTCAAAAGCATCCCATCAGTTAGAAAGAAGGACTTATGGCTGGAGATGGATCCACGAGGCTCGATAGTTTGGGAAGGACGAAGTACGTCAAGTCTTAAAAAGTTCAAAAATTAACCTAAGGACTTTGGGGGCATGAAGAGGTATGAGGATTTATACAGGTTGATATGTCATAAAACACATCTATTTTTGTATGTATTTTGCTATAAAATTTAATAGCTTTCTTTTTGTTTTGAGTCGTATTTGATGTTTATTTATTATTCTATCATTTTATATGTTTTTATATATTTTTATTAGTTTTGTGTCATTTTTAGTATTTATTTATTTTGTATTTTAACAGGTATTCTTGAGAAATGAAGCTGAAAACAAGGAACTTTCATCAAGACAAGAACACACGGGAGCGAGCACGGAGTAATAATAATAAATAGTTGGAAAAAAAAAAAGAAGAAGAACATGGCATGCACCACTTACGTGGGTTGGCTTGTTCCCAAATTATGGAAGGCCAAAAAGAATTAAAAAATTAAATGGACCAAAGCTGTTTCGCGTGGCCTGTTTGTTTGTTTCTGCTCATGTCGTGGGTTTGCCCCATATTGTCAATTAAGCCCAAAATCATTGTTTTCATTGCCTTAAGAAATCGACCAGCATACATAAAGGAGGGAATTATCTATCTATACTTCTATACTTATACTTATTACTTATTATATTATACTTTATATTATACTATTATACTACATTATAAAGGAGAAGAGATGTCTACAAATGTAATTTTACATACGGAGTATATTTTAAGATGACATAGGAAAAGTCTCATGCTTAAAACCCAAATATTATGTAATTTTTTTCCTTTCTACCCTTCATGCAAAAGTTACTTGTACTCATTCTTTTATCATAACCTACAATTACCATTAATCTATATCTATAGTCTATATTATAAAACATTTTGAGAAAGGTATCAAACAAAATTAAGTAATTACCACATTTTATTAAAAAAGTGCAATTTTATATAGAAAATTTATATATAACAAAATTATACAAAAATATTTCTACACATATAAATATATACCTATACACGTTAAAAGATTGTTAGAATCAATAAAAGGCGAACTTTACGTAAAAAAAATTTGTGATGCCTTTTCTTAAAAAATAGTGTGCGCATGAATTGGTTCACGAACCCAAACCAAACTAAACCAACCGAAACCGGACTCTAAAACCGATCTTTCAAACCGGCGAAACCGGGGCCGAACTGAACCGAAACAGGTTTGGACACGAACCGTTTTGGAACCGGTTCGGTTCCTAGAAAAAAACCAATACGTGCATGTCTATAAAGTTCTCGGGTTGGGATGTCTTATGTGGAATATTTTCATCTAACCTAACTTCTGTTTTCACTTTCCGATGCCACACATAGAAATTTATGGTGCACTTAATTAGCAGTTGTATTGCATTGCTTTTATCATGTGGAAAAACTTATGTGTATGCTTCTTTGCAGATTGATTACATATGAGCCATTCCAGCCTCCTCTTAGTGTGGATCTTATAAAGGTCCCTATGATTTCTTCTCCTCGGCAATCTCTCTAGATTTGGCACTTTCAACATATTGAGTAGGACTATTAGTATAATAATAATTACCAATGAGTCAAACCGCTACTTCCATTTTTTTTACTGGCATGTATGTCAAATTGCATATGGTATATGGAACGTAGCATGCTATCATGTCTCCTTGTAGCCTTTAAAAAATTACCCCACTGCGAAGCACAGGTGTTTACACACACGCAAACATACACCTTACATATTAATTCTTTTAATCGTTTTAAGTTTTGAATTATGTTTCCGCCATGTATTATCGACTCCGCCGCAACGCGCGGGTTCCCTGCTAGTTATATTTTGAAGCAGCCACATATCACGACAACAATTATTAGAGGCGCGGAAGTGTTGAAGCACTGGTGCGAATATGTGTCGGATGTACCCGTGTGAACACCATGAATTTAATTTGCTTTTAATTTTTTTGATTTTATCATGAGATTAGAGGCTATGTTATTTTAGCTGCTTAGGTTTTTATGAATACTATGCTTGAATAATTGTCTTTCGGTTTTTGGAACTTATTTGTGGGTTAATTTTAAAGTAAAAGACTATGTTTTAATGATCTAATGTGTATGCATATTTAGTTTTACTCAATGAATGATTATAAACTCCACTTGCGTTATTGTGATGGTCTATCACGTATGAATGCTAGTTAGGTCGCCTACTGTGTGTTTGCGATTAGTTTATGGTTAATTGTTAACGTTTTCCATAGGAGTGATAGTTATGAATTGAATAGTTCCAAGTATTCTACCGATCTCAATAGTTGTAAGGTGCGAGATTGTCGGTTTATCATGAGTGTTAGATTGCTAGGTTTAGAGCCTTTGTAAGAAGTTCTTCCTAGTTTCCCTACCATTCCTTGCCTATCGAGTCGTATCAGGATTTCAATAGTTAACCATTGCACTTTTAGTGCATTGCAACTTTCGCACTATAAGGTAGACTGTCTAGTGTGTACTTTTTCATTAGAGTATGAAAGCATGTACGGGAATCCTCTCAATCGGTAGTTTAACGGCTTTTAGGTAACCTTTAGGTTTCTCCTTAGGAAGGATCGTGAGTTCTCTAGATTATCCATAAATTTAGCATCAGAAAATCTTGTTTCCACAATAGTTCAATAACCGTTAGAAGATTTCCATTCATGTGCAGGATTTTGACCTACGTAGTGCTTTTACCATCCACTTTGTGTTGTTAGTTTGTTCTAGCTAGTCTTGTAATTATTTGCATTAGGATTGGTACAAACCCCCCAAAACAATAAACAAACAAAAATAAGGTTTGAAGTTATGTAATTGAGTCTACTTTACGTTTTCATTAGAGTCTTGTGGGTTCGATATCCGGACTTACTTTAGCTATACTAGAGTCGATAGGTTCACTTGGCTGCCGGTTATTTAATTTTAGAGAGTCCAGAGTATTACTTAGTGTATAGTTTAGGGTTAGTATTTGTTAATTTAATTAAACTACTTGAGCACATCACCGGTCTAAAATAGCTTCAGCCTTACCGTGTGCCGAAGCAGAAAGAATGGTCAAGCCTCCCTCCTGAAGCCATTACATAAGTGCACTGCTTCGGTGGTCCAACACACCAAAGCATAGTTAATTGGTCCGAGCCCAATGAAAGTACAACTTCTCTAACTAGTATAAATACTCTCATTTTAAGTACGGTTAACATACATAAACTCTTGCACTCCGAACCTCACTTTCTCTCTATAAACAAGTATTTATCCTCACGCTGGAAGGTGGTCATAGAGAGGCCCTCCATCCTCCTCTTTGGTGAGCCTAACGATTTGCTAAAAAGGTCCAACAAATTGATTTTTACTTCTTTAAAGATGGATTCAGAAAATGGCAAGTACGAGCATTAAGCATACTCTTTACGTTAAAAGGTTGAAGGAAACTTGGTAATAGTTTGCATCTATGTTGATGATCTCTCTTCACTAGTAATTCCAATGCACCAATCTAACTCTTTCGGGGACTATGAAAAATGAGTTTGAGATGACTAATCTGGGTTACTATGATACTTTCTTGGTATAAGTTAAACATAAGACAAATATGATCTCCATTTCTCAACAAAAGTATGCAAAGTACTTACTAGACTAGGGATCAGCTTAGTACCATGCTGTATCAAACCGATCCCGATATCAAAAATACCAATATCGATTTTTGCCAAAACTTTGTACCAAAAATAGACCGGTATCGGTATTTTCGGTATTGGGATCAGTTCGGTATTTTATGCAGATTTGCTCATCCCTATACTAGACAGATTTGATACGAAAGACCCATAGTTGTTAAAGGCGCAAGGCACACTTAAGGCGCCAATGGTGAGCCTTGAGCCTTAGTGCAAGACGGTTAAAAAGCAAGAGCTTTTTTTAAACGAGACACACGGTATAAAAATACATTTTTAGGCGTTTTGAATATGTTTTAGGATTCTTTAGGGTTAGTTTAGGTTGATTATAGACTTGTTTAATGCTGGTATATGATCGGCGTCAAAGGACCGATCAAAAATAAGAGTTTTAGAAAAGTTCCAACCATCTTATTAGATAGAGTAAGTCGGGTGTCGAACCTTGAGGCTCGAGGAGGATTGTGGAAAGTGTTATGTTAAACTAAGTAATTAAGCTAGACAATAAAAGTAAAATCGATTGGTTTGTGTTTTGGAAATTATGAAATTAAACTGAAAAAGATTTTAAATAAATTGAGTTTTAAACAAAAGTGAGAAAGAGTGATCTCTCCAGGATTCTGGTCAGTCACTCTCGCCAAGAGTTGCACAATTTGTCAATTGAAATCACATAGACATGATTTGTAGTTGATAATATGATTTAGATTGTAAGTTGATTAATGACATAAATGACTGGCAATGACTAGACCGATGTTGTTAATTTGGTTAATTACCACTTAAGAATTTACTGATTATTCATAAGATTGAAAGAACTAAACTTATAAATTACTCAATGATCACCCATAACGAGACCTACATGGTAGATGAAATCAAAGACAAGCAATTCAAACATTAACAGTTAAAACAAATCGTTCATAAACAACCACAATTAAAAGTTATAAGTCTAAACAATTACAAAGTTCAATTCAGTGTTTTGACAAATCACACAAACCTTAGCTAATGTAACTAACCATTCTCTCGGAGAGAATCATGGGTGGTTTAGCTGCTCATCGTGGTGGTAAACGTTGCAATTGATTGGTGAATGATGAAACCATGATGATTCAGATCGAATGGATGATTGTGATATGTTTTGTTGATGTTTTTGCTGCCAAAGTACTCCCAATACTTTCCCAAAATCGTCCCTAAACGTCTTATTGATCTTTAGGGTTTCAAACATCTTCTTTTATAACCCAAAAAAATCGAAATTTCGAAAATCTAATAAAACGTGCCGTAAGCTGCGGCCATCCGGCCGTAGATTACGGTTGATGGTTCCTGACCTTCTTTTGTTAAAGACAGCCGTGGCCTACGGTTGGTTGATATGGGTTACGACTGACAACCTCTGATGTGAAGCCTCTTCTTTACAACATAACACCCGTAAGCTACGACCGGAATGCTTTGAATTGATTTTGTTTCATATTTTACTATGCATGCTTCACCCGAACACTTCCGATTCTATCCTTCTCATTCATTCTTCCTTCTCTATCCTTGTTCCTTTTCAACTAAAGCCTCGAACACTTCAATCCTTTTGATGATCTTCTTTGGTTAACACGCGTTAATCACATTCGGGCTTAATTCTTCCGAATAACTCGATTAACCTGGAAATACACAAATTCGCGTAGTTATCCTATTCCTTACATATAACCACCCAAATTACATTAAAAGCACTCCAGTACACACATTAAAATTGATGTTTTAACCCATTCCATCAGTATAATTGTTTCAGAACAGTTTAGACAATTGTTGGCCGGAATTCCGTCAGAGCTTAGCCTGGAAAATGCGCCTGAGAGCCTGAAAGTAGGGCTTTTGAAGCGAAGCGAGAAGGTTGCGTTGGGCCTGAAAAGTGAGCCTAGACGTGCGTCTGAGTAGGCTTTAACAACAAAGGCAAGACCACAACCCGTCTCCTTCTACCATGGATTTCGGTTCTAAACGCTCAAAATATACTTTAGAAAGTATCAATACAACATTATATCGTAATTTAGTTGGAAACCTAATTACATAACAACTTGACCGGATATCACATTTGTTGTTAGTCTAATAAGTTGATTTATTGAAGATCCAAGATCAAGCCATTGGGAGTCAGGCAAAAAAATCTTAAGATATATAAAGCGTAATTTAGATCATGAAATCATTTATAACAAATATGATAAAACAAACTTAAATGGATTTAGTGACAGATTTTGGAGTAATACAGAAGATTATGTATTCAACCTGGATGGAGTAAATACATTATAATCAAGTACCACTATATTCACGAATTGTTGGAAAATCACTAAGATTGATATTAACTATTGCAATAACAAAGATCAAGTAGCAGATATATTTACCAACGCTCTCTAGGCTGGAATATTCAACTTCTTAAAAAAGAAATTGGGAAATGATCGTGTCTAGTTTAAGGGAAAGTATTCGAAGTATAAGCTAGACAGTTAGGTACGCAACGGTTAGGATGGCAGTTATTATGGTTATCATATCTGAAGTGTTGCATCTGCATGTGAAGGGTTGCAACCTTATGTATATTATGTGTGTGTATACATAGTCTGATGTACAAACTTTTAATTGTAAGTATGTATGCATAAAACTCTAATTTATATAATAAAGATCTGGTTATTTGTATTTTCAATTGACTTATGTAAAGAAAAAGTATGTACGCAGTACGATTATTGGTTTGTATTTGGTTTACTAATAATATCCGTGTCTTCAAATAGAATTTCTAGATATATTTGATTTAAGTCATGCTCGCAACGAATCAAAAGATGAAATACATAAACACTTTACCAAGCCAGTTTTAGTTGTTTGAGAAATATCCAACTTTGGTTGTTTTTACATATCGTATCCACCTAGCTCTGAATAATGAAAATACTGGATGGGAGCACATTTCTAAAATCCGAGTCTAGTATGAGATACATTGTGGAATGGTTTCATGACAAAAGGTTGATACAAAACTTTGGGCAAATAGGTAATTTGTAACTCAGTAATGTGATGCATATTCTTGTGTTACTAATTGGTTTAACAGTCAATAATTTCATCAAAGCAAAGGGACAGAAACTCCTATCAGACATGTTATTGTTTGCGGCAAAGGCATGTTAGCGCGTTTTGAAGATCTTTTAACCTGGCATGTGCATCCTTTCATGAAGTGCTAATGGCGAAGTAATAGACTTGATTATACTTTTGTTAATTGTTAGATTATATATTTGGCATTTAAAAAACCTTATTAGACCATGTGTAGTGGGGGTGGGTGGGGTGGGGGGGGGAGGGGTATTTAAGGCCCCCCCCCCCTTTATGATTGGTCCACCTGGCACTGAGTCAGCATGGGGCATTGATTCAAAATGGGGTGTAGTGGAGGGGCGTTAAATTGATTTTATTTAAAAAAAAACTTCACCGCCCTCACCTTCTTTCTCCTCCTCCTTCTTTCTTTCTTCTTCTTCTTCTTCTTAATCACTTCCCCCTCATTTCTTTCTTTCTTCTTCTTCCTTTCATTCTTCTTCTTCTTCTTCTTATTCTTCTTTCTTTCCTTTTTCTTCTTCTTTCTTTCATTCTTCTTCTTCAATTCTTCTTCTTCTTCTTCTTCTTCTTCTTCTTCTTCTTCGATTCTTCTTCTTTCTTTCTTTCCTTCTTCTTCTTCTCACACACACACAAACCTTCACCGTCACCATCACAGCATCACCAACTTCTCACCACCGTACACTACCACCGTCACCCTCACCTTCACAACATCATCACCACTTCACCGCCAACCACCGTCGTTAAAAAAAACAGCACCACCACCACGGTACAACCATCTAGAGAGAGAAACATAAGATAAGAGAGATTGAGTTGTCAAAAGAAGATTGGTTGGTTTAATTCTCGTTTCCAGCGCAAAAATTAAAACGCCTAAGCCCTTTTATTATAATTAGCGCCCCTACGTAAAGGTGTAGGGACGCTAAAACTTGTTTAACGATGGCAATCGCGCACGACAACGAACGGTCTTAGTATTTATCTCATGTAGGGGCTGTTTGGCAAATGCTGAACCAGTAAAAGGTCTGAATGAGTAAGAGGCTCTAAACCAGTTTGTGCTAAACCAGTAAGTGTTGTTTGGTTAGACCTCTGAATAACTTTACAAAATTACTATTTTACCCCTCAACTTATTTTAATAAAAATCTTTACTTTCTATATATAAAAAACAAACACAAATTGCATATACACGATACACATGGACACACCTAACACAATCATACACTCTTTAACCTCTTTTTATTCTCTCTACAACCCAACCTACACTCATTTCCTTTTCTTTCTCTCTTGAATCATCGATCATTTCTCCTCTTTCTTTCTTTTTTTTTTCTAGAAGAATTATCTTCTCTTTCTATATTTTCAGTTTCAAGTTTCTTTAACAAGCATACACACTCAAACATACAGAGAGGAGGGAGGAAGGAAGGAAAAGGACTGAGGAGACGGAATGAGGGGGCGGCGGCGGCAGGTGCAGGGAAGGAAGGGGACGACAGAGAGAGGAAGACGACGGACGGGGAGCGGCGGGTGCAGGGAAGGAAGGGGACGACGGAGAAAGGAAGAAGACAGACGGGGAGCGGCGGGTGCAGGGGTGCGGAGGAGAGGGAAACGGAAAGGGAAGTGAGGAAGAGGAGGTTGGAGGGTGCAGAGGAGGAGACGGGGCGGTGGGTGCTGTTCAGAGAAGGAGAGGAGATGGAGGAGAAGAGGGAAGGAGGTGAGGTGTGAGGAAGAAGAGGCTGATAAGAGGCTGAGGGTAGAGGAGTCTTTCTTTTCATTCAGACTTTGTGTGAAACTGAATGGGTCAGCACTGAATGGTATCATTCAGAGGTTGCTTTTTTCCAACCAAACAAGCCAGCCTCTTATTCGGTTAGAGGCTCCCTCTGAATGGGATGATTCGGAGTCCTTCCAAACAGGGCCGTAATATTCATTGTAATGGGCTGCACATAGTGTCAAACTCGTATGGATATTTAACGGGACAAAATTGTTAGTTAAAGGAAGTTATTGTACCCGCCGATTCTATGTAACTAAACGGTTGGTTAACCGCCAAATATGAATGCACAAACACTGGCTTTAGCCTGCCACTTTTATCTATGTATGTATGTGTTTTATTGTGTGAAATTCACTTTAAACTTCAGCATATTATAAAGAGTGTGTTAGTAAATTCAAATTCTAGAACTTTCACATTGTGGTTATGATTATGCAGTTTACAAGTCCAAATTCTAAAATCTATATCTATATACCTTATTAAAGAAATTTGATGGATAGGATTGTAATTTTTGCCTCACTTTTAAGATGGCGTATCAAGAGGCACAAGTATACATCTCTATATTTTACCCATTCACCTATTGTACAACTTTTGATGACAATTTATACAAATAAGTAATGCAAAGTAACTCTTCACATACATGCATTTATATGATGACTCTCCATATGTTTAACGCCTATATTTGTATTGCTCTTGTATTTATGTAAGGGCTTATGATTTTTTCATATGTTTAACTCCTATATTTTTATTACTTTTGTATTTATGTAAGGGCGTATATAAAGAGGCATTTGTATTTAATAAGATACATCAATAAGAAAAGCATTCCCTAACTCTCTCATTCTTCTCTCTATTTTGTTAATAGGCTTATATGAGTCATAGAGTTATAAATTACATTAGGGAAATTGATAAATTGAAATTCAATGTGAGTTTGTTAATCTCCTTTATTGTGTTAATATATTATGTAGTATTTGAAGATTCTTTGAGTGTACTAATGGGCTGCAAAAATATATCAGATGACAATTGTACAAGAAAATGAGAAATGACTTACCAGCGAATGATGGGTATGGAAGCTGTGGTGGTTTGTTGGTAATTGATTTTAAAATTAGATACCTTTTGAAAGAAAAAAAAACATATTAAGGTTAATTTATGTTGATTACACTGCTTCGAGGTTGGGTCACACTTTTAATTTAATTATGTATAATCACATTCTCACATTAGATACGGCATGTTAAGCAATCCGACATAATATAGAGGATATCACCTAATTTGATTATTGGTAATTGGTACTTAACATCAGCACTTAACTTTTTCTTCTACATATAGATTACAAGAAGATGAAGATGATAGGGGTTATAGGATTAGCCACTTAGCCATAGGGCCAACTGGAGCATCCTTAGATTATGCTAATACCACCTGCACTTATTACTTTTCCATTGGGTATTGTGAATTCTTTTTTTTTCTTTTTTGAAAAATTGGACATATTTTGTAAAGTATGCATTAAAACAAGATATCAATTGTATTTCATGAGTGAACATATGTAATTTTGAAATAGTTAAAACATGTTGTGTAGTTTGATAATGATTTACATATGCATAATGTCGTCAACCATCTATTACATTGTTTTTTATGTAAATTCTTTGGTTTATACTTAATTGGTTTTTGTGAATTGATGTATTGTTTATATTAACAAATAAATATAATGACTAAAATACACTAAGGCCCCGTTTGGTTCACCTCTGAATTATACCATTAAGAGGCAACCTCTGACCGATTCAGAGGTGAGTTTGTTTGGTTGAAAAAACCCAACCTCTTAATGGCTTGGTTCAGTGCTGAAGCATTCAGCTTCCTACACATGCTAAATGAAACTGATCCAAAAGAAAAGACTCATCTGCCCTCTCCTCTCCATTTGGTGAATAAAACTGAAAAAAGCCATCTCTTCTTCTACCCCCACTCTCCTCCATCTCCTTTCCACCTCCTGCCGCTCATCCCTCTCCTCCCCACCTCCATCTCCGCCGCACCTACCGCTCCTACCTTCCTCTGGTTATGGTTTATGTTGGGGGGTGTTTTGTGTGTGTTTAAAAGAAAAGCAAAAAAAGAAAGAAAAGAAAGTGAGAGAGACATATAACGTATGTGTGTGTGGTTGTCTAGAAAAGAAAGTGGATAAGCTTTGAAAAGAAAGTAGTGATATATAAACATATATATATATATATATATATATATATATATATATATATTAATTGATTTATTATATTGTTATAAAAAGAAGTGGGGGGGGGGGGTAAAAAGGTAATTTTATAGAGTTATTCAGAGGTCTAACCAAATAACCCATTACTGTTCACACTTACTGGTTCAGAGCCTCTTACCCATTTAGACCTCTTACCAATTCAGCACTTATTGGTTCAGCACTTGCCAAACAGCCCCTAAAACCTGTTGCGCAACTTGCGTAAAAAAACATAAATACCTGCGACAACGTGCGGGCATACCTACTAGTAACTTATAGTGTGTTGTGATGGTATATCCCATATGTGGCAAATTTTAATCCATTTATATATGGAGACGGGTATATCACTATATTGGGTTGTGTAATTAAATGATAATGGGCCAAATAGCTGACATGGGCCAAATGTTTTGGGTTAATGGGTAAAGTAACTAAGCAGATATATGATTTTCTTTATTGAATTAAAGAAACCTTCTTACTTGCACATACTTATTCCATCAATATCTAGCAACACCCGCAGTAAAGCACGGACTCAATTGCTAGTATTAATATATAGTTATAAGTTATAACTTTATACATATAACATAATATATTATTTAGTTAGTTTTATATAATTATATGTATAACTATTTTTATTATGTAATATATATACTAAATTATCATGTATATAAATACTTATGAGCCTAGCTGAGCATGACATATGAAGTTCAGTCGCACAAGCTCATTTAACTTCGATATATACAATTCAAGCTTTTAATTAAGTTGATTTCAAGTAGCTTACTTTCGGCTTGACTTGAGTCGTTACACACTCCTAGTAGCATTGGGTAGTGTGGGGAAGGTGATAATGAACAAACATAATGCAAAGGTAAATTGTCTTTACTATGGTTTTGAGAAGAGTTTAAAGTGGGTACTTTAGAGACCTTAGAGTTGGGCCACTTAATCTTAATTAGCGTTCCCCTTTTCTCTAATTGGCTAATCTCTGCTGCATTTGTACTTTCTGGTCCATCACTTATCTTATTATACCTTCTTTTCCGTTTTATAAATTCCCTTTGCCTCTTACACACCCATTAGTACAGTTACACCTTGAGTTAGCCACATCGCTTTATATTTGCATATTTTGATTATACACAAGTACATAAAGCTAGTAGGAACAAAGTTAGAGATACTTTTTCTCTGACATTGTTTAGCAAGAAAGTAACAAGATGGACTAGAGGGTTTGATTTGGTTCTTTAGTTGTTTTCGTGGAGGTGTTAAAATAGACTGGTCATATAGAATGTGTAACACACGTGTTAGGCCGTCTGTTGTGGACGCGTGAGCGAACAGGCGCGACCACCGACGTGACTATCAAGTAATCCGGTCACTTGACACC